>JUDQ01000048.1:119630-143755 GCA_000812075.1 Scedosporium aurantiacum
TTCTGGCCTCGACGTCCTCTGCCACGCCCTCGAGTCCTGGACCGCCATCCCTTACACGGAGAGGAGGCCGAGACCGGCGCATCCGCTGCAGCGGCCGGCGTATCAGGGTGCGAACCCCATCAGTGATGTGTTTTCGCTGCATGCTTTGAAGAGGACGGTTAAGTATTTGCCGAGGGCGGTGCATAATCCGGATGATCTGGAGGCGCAGAGCGAGATGTTGCTTGCGGCGACTTTGGCCGGTATTGGATTTGGTAATGCGGGTGTCCATCTTTGCCACGGTATGACTTTTCCCAACCTCTCCCTTTCTTCATGCCGGTGTCTTTTCTTTCGTCCTCGCTCGCTGAGGTCTGTCTATTTCCTTCCTCACTAACAACCACATTCTAGGCATGTCCTACCCCATCTCCGGAAGAAACCCAGGCTATTACCACAAGGGCTACGAGGTCAACAAGCCTCTGATCCCCCATGGTGTCTCCGTCGCCGTCACAGCCCCCTCCGTCTTCCGCTTCACCGCGCCTTCCAATCCCGACCGCCACCTCGCCGCGGCCGAGGCGTTCGGCGTCGACATCACCAACGCTAAGCGCGAAGACGCCGGCGAGATCCTCTCGGACGCCATTGCGCGCTTCCTCGAGGAGCTCGGTGACCAACCCAAGGGTCTCAAGGCTCTGGGCTTCACTTCGGGTGACATCGATGCATTGGTGGAGGGAACGCTTCCCCAGCGTAGGGTAGTCGTGTTGGCGCCTGGTATTGAGGGTGGTGATAAGGATAGGGAGGTTCTCACTCGGTTGTTTGAGCACGCATTGGAGAGGAAGTAGGGGATATATAAGGCAGAATGGGGGTTGTAATCCTGCTGTAGTAGGTCCTCGTCATTTAGTTACCTTTAACATTTTCCATCATGATCGCCATTTCTTCTTTCTTGGTACTTCGATATTAGGCGAGTTTTCCAGTTGTGTAAACGCGGGATGGTGATTACGTTGAGATGACGGAAATTATTGGGATCTTGTCCCATATAGCGCATATATGTGAACGTGGGAGGCGAATCGTGACTCTTGGGCCTTCCGACATGATTCGCGGGTTTGCTCAAAAACATGGGCGGATAGGATCTGAGTTGGGCGGTCGTCATACTCTCCTTCACGGGATGCGTCTTTCTACGAAATAATCAATACACACACACCCATGACCCCCTTTTGCAGCTCCCGTTTCCTCTGAAAGATGAGGGGAAGGTGGCACGCTAAGCCCGAGACAAGAAGGGATCAAGGTATATTTTGATCAAGTCTCTAAGTCTCTAGCAGATGAGAGCAGCCACGGTCAAAACCCGCAAGAGCCACTGTAAAAGGGAGCTCTCACGTCACCTACACTAGTAGCAGCAACTTGGATGGTCTATCAATCTTCGTGCTATTGTAACTTGTTGATATTGTGATTAGAGCACTTCTAGCCATGATATAGCGTATTCTCTATTACCCTTCCTTTCCGCAGTCGTAGCTGAAGCTCCTAATAGAAACAATACAATTTACTCCTCCTACAGTTGGAACAATATGTTGGCGTACAATTGTTGTGTTTCGAATCGCGTTTCGTATGGGTCCGGAGATAGATCTATATATATGTATGGCAGACTGGCACTTAATCCAGTATATCTAGGCGCTATAGTAGAGGCCGAGGTAATACAGAGTGGCCAGTCCTGCTGCGGGTTGTTTGGATGTTGTCGGTCGTACGCAAGATGAATCCGATCTTGCCTTGATCCTACGGTGCGTCGTCCATGAGAGTGGATTCGTCGGACAGAGATTTACGCCTTCGTCAGAACCTCGAAATAAACCAAGGGCTTTCTGATGGGATAGGACTGTACTGAAGGAACTCGGTGAAATTCTATCTGAAAAAAGAACTATCGGGAAGAGCCTACGTTATCGTGCGGCGGGAAGGGGAAGCGGAAGACGAACATGGACTAAACCCGAACCGGAGGCGGTTCTTCCAGTCGGCTTATTTCCCATACCCGCCGGTCGCGGCGCTGGTCTCCGAAGGCCTGGCATGGCATGGGGCGTCAGATCCCGATGGATCAATGGATTAATGGATTTTCAAATGTATTTGATCAGCGATCATTTCTCGGCGATATTGGAAATGGAGGTTCAATTACTACAACAACATCACACCTAGTCTCGACAACAATATGGCATCTAATCCGCCGGGTGCGTGCTGTACCACAGGCTTCAAACACGAGTAAGTGGTCTCCAGGGTTTTCTCTCTCTCCCCTTCCCTCCTATGTTCTTTGAGAAAAGGAAAAAAAAAAAAAAAAAAAAAAAGGAAAAAAGAAAAAAAAAAGGGAGAAAAATAATGGTCCAGAGCTCCATCTACTTCTTCGCAGACCTGTCTGCGCTGTTGAGCATACCCATGCCTGTTACTGTTACTCCCCACTAACCCCTCACGTTTTCCCTGCCTGTTCCCAGAGGCAATCCTGTAGGAAAGATCATCAAGATTTCCGGGAAATGGGATGCCTACGTCACGCAACCGCAACATGACAAGCCCTCCCACAAGGACGTTGCGGTTCTGATCCTACCCGACGCGATAGGCCTCGGTTGGGATAACGTGAAGCTTCTGGCCGACATTATCGCCGAGAGCGGCTACACCACCCTCGTTCCCGACATTTTCAACGGAGACCCCATCAAACCCGACGAGATGGACACGGTGGACATAGGAAAGTGGATTACTGAGGGCTCGGATGGACGCAACCCGCACACCCCAGAGGCCATGGATCCTATCGTGCGGGCAGCCATCGACACCCTGAGGACGGAGTACGGCGCGCAGAGAATCGGCGCCATGGGTTACTGTCTAGGTGCCAAGGTAACCTACGGCCTCTCTTCTCTCCCTTCTTCTCCCGGTGGTACCGCATAGGCAATTCTGACAGTTCCGCACTACACATTAGTACGTCGTCCGGCATTACAAATCCGGCGTGAACGCCGGGTTCCTCGCCCATCCGACCATGGTCACCGACGAAGAGCTCGCAGCAATCACCGGCCCGCTCTCCATCGCCGCTGCCGAGACCGATCCGATCTTCCCGGCCGAGAACAGACACCGATCAGAGGGAATCTTGCAGAAGACCGGGCAGCCCTACCACATCTCTCTCTTCTCGGGCGTGGCGCACGGGTTCGGGCTGCGCGCTGACCTCTCTAAGAAGGACCAGCGGTTTGCGCAGGAGCAGGCGATCTTTCAGGCGCTCGCTTGGTTTAATCAGTACCTTTGATGATGACAGAAAAGCGTTCGGTGTCGTGTGAGTGGTAGCAAGGAGGGAGTAGCGCAGAGGGACGTGTTGGGGTGCATCATACATAGATAGATAGAGCTAAATCTGACGAGTCTGAAGATCTTTGATCTGCATTTTTAATGGACACTAAAGGTCACAACTTCTCCAAAACTAATATGTGTTCCCTGTATATGATACGATGTATGGGGAACTCAACTGTCCTCCTCTACCTGATGGAATCTGTACTCTTGCCCGCTCTGCGAGTGGGAACCAAATGTGAAGAGGATGATGGCAAAGCATGGGAAATTGCAATGTCCGCCAAAAAATGCTGCAGATTAATATAGCTGATTGCGAAATAGGATAGACATATAGAACTCCTCGCGTAGAGGCCAGCTAACCAGACATTTCCTAGAGCCATTACTAGACGCGGGCTCATCCTCATGAGCTTCGACAATATGTCAAGTCAAGCCCATACACACAGACATCATCTCTCTACAGCCTGGCCGTTGGCTTTTTTATTTATTTATTTTATTTTATTTTTAAATCAGAATAAGGACTAAAGAACTTGATATATTGGTCGTGTCAAATTGCCCACTCTCCCAGCCTATCTACAATGCCCAGCTGTGCCTCACACCCACCACCTCCTACTTCTCACTCGGCGACAATCTTGAGGAGCCATTTGCTCTTCTTCCATCAAGTCAATCAAACCCGCCGAATATTGTAATCAAACATCGCATTCGAGGGCGCCGAGTTCCTGTCCCGCAGCTTCTTCGCCGTATCAATGCCCGTCACCGGCACGCGATACTCCACCGACCCTCCCGCGGCGGTCGCACCGTCCTGTCCCGCCCTGGCGCCCTCCTTTCCGGATTCCGGCGGTATTGGGTACGGGAAGGGGAGATACTCGGGCATCAGGCCGAGCTGCCGCAGTACCGTGCCTTGGTCCCACGTAATATGCTCGTGGTAGAGCCGGTCCCCGCGGATGTTCACCACGGCGGTGAAGGGAATTTCGGCTTTGAGGTTGGTGGCGGGTACGCCGGGGATGCTGGCGCGTTGTGTAAAATGTGTTAAAAAAACGTGTACAGATGAAGGTTGTTCATCACAAGGGTCCAACTTACAGCCAGTCAATCACGCGGTCGTGCGTAAACTTGAAGATGAACTCGTCGATGATGCGGTCGATGGCGATTGACCGACTGACAAGCTCTAGCTCCGTATCGGCCGAGTTGAGGAAGATAAAGTTGTTGCGGTAGAACTGCGTGAGTGATGCACGGCCGACGCCACCAGTCATCTACAAAGGAATAACATCAGCCGATAAACTTGCTCCTCTCTTCACATATATGTGTGGTACCTACCGTCGGGACATGATTCACGTATGGCTCCTGGACCATAGTGCTCATGGTATGCTCGACGGAGCGATCGGCAAACTCGTAATAGGTGTGTTCATCCCAGATAGTCTCCAGATCAAAGTACGGTCCGGCCATGATGGGCTTGAGGTGCTGCAGGCTCCTCGTATGGGATCGCGCTTCAGTCGTATAGTGGAAAGAGGGCTGGAAGGGCGTGGAAAACTTGTATGTCTTCATGTCTGGGTAGTAGTAGGCCACCGCGGTTCCGTACTCTCGCTTGTACCGGCCTTGTTCCCCGTCGACCTGCGACTTGCCGGCGAGGTGGTGGACCACGGGGACTGGGCTGGGGGCGAGGTTGGCCTCATCAGAGGCATCGGCGTAGTTTACGGCCGCCACGATAGACGAGTCCTTCAGGGCGGGAGCGATCTTGTTCCATAAGTTGGGGTCGTACGCTGTGTTTGGTAGAATTTTTGAACAGAGGTCAGACTTTCGCTCCTTCAGTGAACTCGTGGTCTAGATGTTATAGATGAAAAGACAAATTGGGTTCCTGAGGATGAGGAGGAAAGGAATAATGTCCAACACAGAGACAAGGTTCCAACATGATAGTAAGATGGCCAACTATTCTACTGGGAAGAAAATAAAGATGGTGGGTAACACGATGGAAAAGTAAAGGAGGAAAAAAAAAAAAAAAAGGCGGAACGGGAGAACCTACAGACTAGTCCCACCTTTCCCTTGGGCTCGCACTTGGGGCATTGTGATAACGCCTCGATGGCCTGCTTGAGAGCAGCCTCCCCAAGTGCGCGCTGCTCGATCTGTACGACGGCGTAGCCCTCCTCAGCCCATTTTATGAGGGGCGACGGGACACCCTCGGCGATGGTCAACTGCTCCGTCGTGTCCGGCACCAATACCACGAGGCCGGGCCCGTGACCCCGGCGTGTTAGCGGGAGGAGCAAACCCACGCCGGGCGCGAGCTCCGTAAACTGGATGCTGGGAAGAGGTGGCGGGGGCTTTGAGATGTCGTTGTACATGGTTGGTAGGATTCGGAAGATATCAAATGGATCAGTCCAATTGATTTACTTATTCTTTTGCTAGGTTCTCTGGCAGCTTTTCTCTGCAATGCCTTGTTCTCCGGTAGAGAGATTGATTCTTGTTCGTAGGATGGAATAGAAAAGCTGAATCGATGCGGCAAGGTTTGATTGCCAATCGAGGCGACCGGATTGCATTTGATGATTATAGTTTCGTTGTCCAACCTTCCAACCTTCCCGCTCCTCCATCCTCCACTACAACATCGAACATTAGCCACAACATCCCTTTTCGTCTAGCTCCTAGTTCCTAGCAGCTCGTACGAGCTCCAAGGTCCAAGGGGATGCCCAGTGCCGATGCAGGATGCAGCTTATCGGAAGTGTTGGATGTTCTAGCCCAGCCCACGAACAGCTCCGCCTTTACCGCGGCACGCACCCCAGCTTCCCCTCATCCTTCATGCCCCTCATCAATTGATCTCCCAAGCCCCTCCTCTTTCCCCTCTCCTTCGCCCTGCTCCTCAGGAACTTCCCCGTGGCGGAACAACGCCTCCCCCGCATCTAGCTCCGGTCGAGGCCCGTCTTTTTCGGGAACTTCTGTACCTCATGATACCTTCGGCTGCAGTACTGTATGGATTCGGTGCTGCAGCCGCCGCTAACGTAGTGCTAAGAGCGAAGCTCGATTGCTAGGGAGTCGGCGCTATGATTGTTTATCTTGGTTCTCCATTTGTCCTTCAGTCCTATCCTAAGTAAGAAGAAGCCAGCACTCTCTCTCACAGACAGGGTTTCTTGGGTTGCACTTGAACCGACCTGCTTCTTCGACGCGGCGTAGCTTTCCTTTCAAGCCTACAAGTTTTCCATCCACAAGCTCTTGATCCCTGTTAACGAACCAAATATTCAATATTGATTTCTTTCTCCTTGATTTTTAGTGTTCTATTTTATTTTTATTTTTAAACGGGTAAATAAAAGAAGAAGAAAAATGGCCGACAAGCTCGACGATGTCCGCCCCATGTTTGAGCTGCGCAACCGCAACTTCATCGTGACAGGAGGCGCCCAGGGCATCGGCTTCGCTGCCACACGCGCTATCTGCGAGATGGGCGGCAACGTTGCCGTTCTAGACATCCAGGACAAGCCAGTCGACGAGTTCAACACCCTCGCAGAACGGTTCGGCAGCAAGACGGTATACATCAAGACCGATGTGACGGTGGAAGCTAGCCTGAACGAGAGCTTCGCCAAAGCCCTCGCCGAGCTGGGCACCATCGACGGGCTTGTGCCGGCGGCTGGCATTGCTATTGACAAGCCCTTTGTCGACCAGACTTGGGACGAGTTTACGCGCATTCAAGAAATTAATGTGAGATTTACACGCTTTATATCCTTCTTCTTCTTCTATTTTTTTCATATTTATTTTTTGGGCCTCTTTTCAATTGTCATGCATAGGAAAAAATACATGAGATATCTCAAAGATATGAAGGCTGACCTTGTGCTCCATGCAATTCCCTTGCCATATAGGTGCGCGGAACCTTCTTCATCGCCCAGCTAGTGACCAAGCAAATGATCAAGCAAGGCACCGGCGGCAGCATGGTGCTCATCGCCTCCCAATCGGCTCACATCGCCCTGCCCGGCTACCGCATGGCCGCCTACAACGCCTCCAAGGGCGGAATCCTGATGCTCGCCAAGGCGCTGGCGGTCGAGCTGGCGCCCCACGGCATCCGCGTCAACACCATCTCTCCGGGCTACGTGGACTCGGAGATGACGCGCTCGGTGCGCGCCATCAAGAGCAAGCGCGAGGGCGACCAGATGTGGCTGTCGCCGCCGTTGAAGCGCCTGAGTACCCAGAACGACCTCACGGGCGCTATCATCTACCTGTTGAGTGATGCGGCCCGGCACACTACGGCGACGGACATTCAGATCACTGGCGGTTTGCATGCGGGGACGATAGATGGCGTTATTACCTGGGAATGAGGGGAGGATAGAAGACTTGGATAAAGGCGCACTAAGGGGTTGGAGGGTATCTCGGGGTTAAAAGGAAATGTGTGTGTAGACGGCATATATAGATAGATCGATGATAAGTGGATGAACATGAACTTGCACTCACTCTCCCACGATTGCCCTCTCTGTAATATGGAACGCATAAGCTGTGGTTACCGTGAGACGCGAATGCCCAGTGTACTTGCTCCAATGCCAGCTCTTGTATGAGGACGAGGATCTCAGAGGGCTGGTGTTCATCAAGGCTCATGGGAACTTACGATAAATTGATCAGTGGCGGCCAAGATCACCTTCGCATTCCGAGGCACATTCAACTTTCACAAGGTCACTTCAAAATCTCGTAACAAAATCGTATTGTTGGACATTCAGATGCATCATCAACACGCCAAAAGATACTTAAAAAACATATTTTCCGCGGCAGATCCCCCCCGGACATACAATCTTAAACTAAAACAGGATTCAGCTACAAGGAAACCAAAGGCAAAAAAGAGAAGAAAAGGAAAGAAGAAAGATAAATAGAGAAAAAAGGAGATACGACGAAGAAGCAAGCTAGCGACATGGTATTCCCCCCCCCCCCTTTTGCATACGCCCGTTCCATCATTTCTCTTTCTGCAAAGCGAGCCACTCCTGTGTAATTCCCTTGTAGTCCTTGGGCTTGTACGGCTCCAGCACTTCGGAAACCTGGGTAGCCTTGCGGCGACACGGCAGCCCAAGGTCGTTCATGAGCAAGTCTACGTAGGGCAGAGAGTCAAAGGCGAAGTCCGGCAGGTTGGCGCCGTATCCGCAGGGATACCGCCACTTCCCGAACTGGGTGTGCAGCATGACCTCGTCGAGCACCTCGGTGTCGTTCTTGGGGGACCGCGAGAGCTTCCCGTCGAGGAACGCAGAGATCCAGAGCCCCTGGATGTTGGCGAACATGGCGGTGCACACCGTCGACACCATGCCCGCGTAGGCGATGTTGCGGTCGAACACGGCCCCCGGCGGGACGATGAAGCGGTAGTTTCGCATCGGCTCCGACTCGCCGTTCCCGTTCTTGCTGCCGTTAACGACACCGTTGGTTTCAGCGGAAGCCGACGACGACGACGACGACACCGGGGGTCGCGAGATGACGGGTTGGTCCTTGAGAGCCGGGAAGAGCTCGCGCACGCGCTTGTCGGCCTCTTGCGCGAGGCGCCGCCTCTCTTCGGGGGACTTTTGGAGCCCCGTGTCGAAGTTCTTGAGCTGGATGCCCGATTCCTTCTTCCATCCCGTGGCGCAGATGAGCACATCCGACTCCACGACTTGGCCGTTGTTGAGGTACACCTTGTTGTCGGCGTCAAGCCGCTCGATTTCGGCAAGATGCACGCGGACCTTGCCCTCCCGCACGAGATCGAAAAAGTTGGTAGGGTAGTTGTGGATGCTCACGCCGCTACCGGTCCACTGCGGGCTGTGCCAAGGCTTCATCTTAAACACCTCCGGGTGCTCGTTGTAGCCGTGCGCCTCGACCACGTCGGACTTGATCAAGTTCCAGAAGTTGTCGACGAGTATCCGGCCCACGGCCGAGTTGTGGAGGAAGCTACGCACGATGCCGAAGCCGTCCTCGTTACCCCAGGGGCACGGGCTAAACCACGCCAGGGCGCGCGTGCTCAGGAGCTCCTCCATCATGCGCTTGAGGGGCGTGACCCAGGGTGGGCAGATCCAGACGGGGCCCGCGCCGGTGGGCCGCATGACGAGGTCGACGGTGGCACCGGCCTCGGCGGCGAACACGTAGGCGCAGTCGAGCGCCGATTTGCCGGCGCCGACGACGACGACCTTCTTGCACTCCTTGACGGATTCTCTGCGGCTGTGGAAGTCCTTGGCGTGGAAGAATGGTGCTGTGTATTTCTCCTGCCCGGCGTAGGTGGGGAGGTTGGGTTGCGATGTTAGGCCCGTGGCGACGATGAGCTTCTTGGTGTGTAGCACCTCAATCTCCTCATCCTTCTGCTGGCCCTTACTTGGCCGGACGTGTACCTTCCAGCTACCGTCTCCGGGCACAGCCTCGATGGCGTGTACGGCCGTGTCGAAGCGCGTGCGCTCGAAGACGCCAAAGGTTTTGGCGAAATCGGTGAGGTAGCGGTGCATCGTGGCGGCGGGCACGTGCTCGCCGTACTTGACGCCGTAGACCTCCTCGAGCATGGGGAAGTCCGGATGCTCATAGGAGCCCCAGAGGTTGTTGGACTTGAGACCCGGGTAAAGCCGGTCCCGAGACCAAGTGCCGCCGCATGTGCTCTCGGCCTCAACGACGAGTATCTTTTCGTCTGGATGAAGCTCGATATACGACTTCGCGGCCGAGAGGCCGTACCACCCTATGAGTTCATCAGGACCCGTGCCGCCATATCATGTAAAGGCAGACGAAGAGAGGGACAAAACAGAGAATCAAAGGGAAAATGGCTCAGGCAGGACGGAAACATCGCAAGGTTGAAAGGGTGGAGAATGCGAACAGAGGGACAATGTAAAGACTTGGTGAGAGTGTGGATTGTAAAGCAAGAAAACAACATTGAACTTACCGGCGCCGATGACGATTACGTTGTAAGTTCCGGATGCCATTATTCACACGTTTTTTTCTTTTAACTTTTGCTTTTCGTGTTTCTTGTCCTTTTTTCTGAGGCTCTCTCTCCACAGTCAAGAGCCCAACAACGAACGGGTGATATAGGAATTATCTCTGTCTCGTAACCCCATGCTGTCTCCACGCTTTCATGTATATTTAGCTCCATTGCGACTCTAGGACACCTGGCGGATGCGACACCAGACTCCAGACATGTAGGGGGATGAGCAGGGGTCGGGTGCGGGTGCCTGGGAAGGAAACAAAAGCCGCAAAGAAGAGTGATAACGCGCGATCCTGCAAGTGTAGGAAAACCGTCGGATTCTAGGGTAGACCGGAAAGTGCTCTAGAAGATAGACTGGTGGTGGCTGTACTGCTTTGTACCATATCCGAAATGATGATGGGCGATGTTTGGCGCCATCGGGCAAACCTTGAGATGCCTCGTAATCCCAAAAGAGACGGAACTAACACGACCACAAGGCACCAACACCCCGACGGTCTGGACATCTGGACCTAGCCGAATGCTTATCGCTGGAGAATGCGGGGAAATTGCGGGGAGAATGGCACCGTCGCCAACACCCCCCGCCTTCGGATTCCTGATCTTTCCTCGTTTTGGTATCCCAATTTCGTCTTAGCTCATGAACTCCATGCTCCGCCAAGCCCGCCTTGACCTTGTCCTTCGCATCTGCTACTTGTCGATACCTCCGCCTCGAAGCCCACTCTCTGGAAGGATCTCTCCCCTGCCTACCTGCAGTGTACACTATATTACTCTCCTCCATCGGGTGGGGGCAGTCTGAGATGGCTTTGCCGCCGATTCCATGTCCGACTCCTAAAACGGTCGAAAAGTGTTCAGCTAGCGTTGGAAAAAGAGCCCTAGTTCCTGGTCACGCGGCCGTTCTTCTCCGATTCGTCGTCCTAATCTTTGGCGGCGTTGGTCAAGCCTGTCTTATCTTCCTCGACATTGTTGAAGAGTAGCCGCAATGTCGGTCGTTGAGCTTGCTCACCCGGTTAATCATCTCTTGGGGCAGAAGCTAGTACAATGGGGGTATCCTTATCTAGGTGAAAAAGCTGAGAGCGACGGTGCTGCGAGATGCAGG
Source organism: Scedosporium aurantiacum (assembly GCA_000812075.1). Classification (NCBI taxonomy): domain Eukaryota; kingdom Fungi; phylum Ascomycota; class Sordariomycetes; order Microascales; family Microascaceae; genus Scedosporium; species Scedosporium aurantiacum. The sequence goes on from JUDQ01000048.1 coordinate 130,859, forward strand.
CTAAGCAATCAGAAGCGGCCATTGCTAAGAGTGGGAAAGGTGGCCAGTGGCAGAGGTCCCTTCCATTGCTTGTAGGCTCCTCAGGCAGTATGCGAGGAACCTAAACGAGCCCTTCCGGATGTCCGACGAGAAAAGGGCTAAGTCGCCGTCAACATGTGGAGAAGCTGAATACGATGAATATGCCAATTCGCGGCATGAAAGAGGGGCCCTTGAGTTGATGATCACTGGTTAGGCCAAGGCCCAAGGGTTAGATAGTCACAGAGCATGAATTAATATTATGCACAGTGATCCTAAAGGGGAGAGAAAAAAAATAGAGAGAAAGAAAACTGAAGAGAAAACAAACATGTCGAAGCTGCTGAGTCGATTGAAGGGGAACGACGGCTAGAAGACGAAAAGAGGTCATCGCAGAGACGCCCCGAAAGAACCAGGTTTATGGTTATTTACATCATCCCAGATATATATATAGACGGATCAGCGCAGTTCTCAGCCCTAACCGCAACATCACACGTCAGGAGAGGAACAGTACGAAGTAGGTGGCCAATGGTTATGATCCGGTCCTGGAGCCTGCCGCAAAGCTCCCACAAGAGCTGGTAGGCACCGTCAGACCTGTTGATCGACGGGAAACAAGGTAAGAAACATCGCACGGGGGGCATGGAAGACGCGCACTTCACAGAAACGAATGAACAAGGACTCTTATTCCCTGTATTGTAACGACTGAAATGACTGAAACGGCTGAAAAATGGCCGAAAACTAGAAGCTGAATTCTAGAATTCTTCTGGAACCGATCCAATTTTGAACTAGCAAGTGTGAGGAAGATAGAGAATAGGGAGAATAAGAAAAGACATTTTCCACCTCAAGCATCTGGAACAACGTATTCCCGTTCCATGTTGGCCTCGTTACCACGTCTTCTTGAAACTATCAACATTCGCCTGGTCCACGATGGCACAGCCAACACCTTGACAGTAGGTCTGGACGTAAATGTACTACTTAACATCTAAGGGGAAATGAATAATGTCCAGGGTTGCTCGATCCTGTCCCCGAGAGAGATTTCGGTTTGCAAGGAGGGAACTCAGGAGCCTTGCTGCGGCCAAAATTGACCCTTGCCAACCCTTTGAAGAGGAGCGGCTCCCCTGGTACAACCCGGATCAATTCTATCCGGTCCGGATCGGAGAGATTCTCGACTCCAAATACAAAGTACTGGGAAAGCTTGGGTACGGCTCACATTCAACAGCCTGGCTCTGTCGAAACATCAGGTAGGTACTCTACTCTCCGTGATGCTTCTAGTTGTTCTGTTGCTGGGCTAATTCAAGCATAGAGACGCCGGCTTTGTCGCCATAAAGGTCTGCACTCGAGATAGTGGCAAGTCTGCGCGGACTCACCGGGAGCTACAATTCTATGAGCACGCCAGTTCACTCAACTCGCAGCACCATGGCCAGTCTTTCGTTCGTGGTCTTTACGGAACATTCGAAATCACTGGCCCTGCCGGTCAGCACCTGTGTCTGGTTCATCCCCCGATGCACATGACTATCCAAGAGCTTCAGTACAAGAATCCATCGCACCGACTGAATGAACAGCTTTTGAAGTGGACGTTGTCCAACCTACTTAGCGCTCTTTCATTTCTACATGATGAAGCCAATACCGTACATACTGGTAAGGCCTGTAACTTACAAGTCTGCACTATTTTCATAGCTAATAAATAAAATTAGACATCAATTCCTCAAATATTATGTTAACCCTAGATGATGAATCTGTACTACATGACTTTGAAAAAGCCGAAGCGGACGAACCGTCACCGACGAAAGTCATAGACGATACCCGCACCATATATGGCTCGCGCAAATTCAGGCTACCCAAAGGTTCGCTATGGGGTCAGCCAGTCCTCTGTGACTTTGGGGAAGCTCGAATCGGAGGATCGCACCGAGGTCTCATTCAGCCCGAACTATACCGTGCCCCAGAGGTGTTGTTTGACATGGAGTGGAGTTTCAGTGCTGATATTTGGAACGTTGCCGTTCTAGTGAGTATATCCCCGACCGAACATTGATGAACACTCGCTTATTACTGAACTTATGCCGTAGATCTGGGATCTGTTTGAGAATCGGCATCTGTTCAATGCGAATGCGCTGGATGAAAGTTTGGAATGGTCAGCAACAGCTCACGTCGCTGAAATGGTTGCATATCTTGGGTTGCCTCCTCTCGAGTACATACAAAGAAGCGAGATAACGAGGAACGTTTTTGACGACCAAGGTTAGGCAAAAAAACTTCAACTTCATCACGACAACCAACTAACCCGAGAATTTTAGGACGCTGGAAGGGTGCTGGAGGTATAGCTATCCCGCGGCTTGCATTTGAGGATTCACTCTCGGCCCTCGACGGTGAAGCGAAAGCAAAGTTTCTCAATTTCATAAAATCAATGCTAAAATGGTCGCCGGAGAAAAGAAAGCGAGCCTCCCAACTCCTTGAAGATCCGTGGATGGTGGGAGCAGTACCATAGACGGAAATCGGGCGCATGGTTTAGTGGTATAATTCCTCTTTAGCATAGAGGCGGTCCCCGGTTCGATTCCGGGTGCGTCCAAGGACCTTGCCTTTTGATCTTTTTAACTTCCCCCTTTTTTTTTCTTTTTTTTTTTTTCAAATCATCTTTTCTCAAAATGATAATTATCAAGAGAACCGAAACAGATAATAATAATATTCAGATTAAATCCGAGAGAGCCTCTTCCCTTGGGACTTTGCGAGATCGGGCTCGGAGTGACATGGTATGGTGATATGCCATTTTTGTTAATCAAGTACTTCGTACGGCTGCTGGATCCGTCTAAGACAAAAAATTCCACACAAAATCTTCACGCAAAATTGCAGAGGATCTCAATCCATTGCATGCAAGCCATTCCATATCGGCCGCAGTCAAGCGGAGCCAGTTCTATTGATCATTAGTCCTAAATCACCTTCGCCTCGCTATCCTTGTACTGCCCAAGCTTAAACAGTGCCTTCGCATTCTCCCTGCCAATCTTGGCCCGGTCCCTCGTGCTCATCTCAGCGTTGTCGAACCAGTCGCACGCATCGTTAAAGTGCTCAAACGGATAGTCCACCGAGAAGAGAATCCGATCAGAGCTAACCTCGTTGATGCAAAAGTTCAGCGTCGTCGACGAGAAGTGGCCCGACGTCGTGATCCAGATGTTCTCGTTGAAGTACTCGCGGATCGTCTTCTTGCAATCGAGGCCCAGCAGCTTCTTGCGGTCCTCGAACCAGTGGTTGATGCGCCACAGGTCGAAGGGGATGTGCTCGCCGAGGTGGCCCAAGATCACCTGGAGCTTGGGGTTGCGGTCGAACACGCCGTTGGTCACCATGCCAAGCACGTGAAGGCTCACGCCCTGGGCGAAGGATAGGGGTGGCCCGATGAGCCATTGGCGGTCCTTCCAGAGCTTCTCGAAGACTACGCCCGTGGGATTGCGGGGGTGGAGGTAGAACGGGACGTCGAGCTCGACGCATGTCTGCCAGAAGACGTCCCATTCAGGAGAGTCGTAGAAGACGAGCGTTTCGCCGTCCGGGCCAGCACGCTGCGTGTCATTGACAAGAGCTCCCTTGAAGCCGTACTGAGTCACGGTACGGCGAAGTTCCGCCGCAGCCTCAGCCGGGTTGTGCATAGAGAGGGTTCTGTTGGGGTCCAAGTTAGCAGACAATTCACTTTCAATGAGAACCCGACTTCTTATCGGGTGGAAAGGGGCCATATACTCACGCAAATGCACCTAACCGGTCAGGGAATGGCTTGATCTGCTCCGCCACGTAGTCGTTGATCTCGACGGCCAAGGCCTGAGCCTCCTTTGGGTCGTAAATATCCTGCACGCCAGGTGCCGTGTAAGACAGGATGGTGTAGCCGACTCCGTGTTTGTCGGCATGCTTGAGCCGTATGTCTGTGAGGTCCTGGATTTCCTTCACATGGGTCTCGGGCTCGGTGCTGAAGAGGCCAGCCCACCAGCGTGTCTTCTCCTCTAGCCTGGGGAGCGCGAAGGCTTCCTCGAGGATCACCTTTCCAAGCATTCTGAAGGTTTGCGAGATATGTGTGATGTTCTGGGAGGAGAATGTATTTTTTTAATTTTTGGGGGATATTTTCCTTCGAAGGTAAGACGACTAATAAGGATAGGGAATATAGAAAAGGGGAACAGATCAATTGTCCACTGGTTTTATCTGTCAAGCTGGCTGTAGGCTGAGGATATCACGCACCAAAGCTTTCATGGAGAGGCGTTTTATAGAGCACCAACATTGTCAACCCCTCTCTCCTATGAATCCACGGATGCATAAGCAACGGTTTCTACACTCCACGGATCAACAAGTCGGTTGGCAAATGTGACGACATTGGAGGAGTTCGGTAGTTGCGTGTCTCGCCGGGGGTAGCCTCTCCCGCTCTCCCCGCCATGCAAATCAACGGCAGCGGAAGTACTACCAGCCTCTGCTGGCGTTGATCCTTACCGGGGTGCGGCCCGACGCCCTGATCCGCCACAGCGGATGCTCGGAAGAGGCTTCACACTTGTCCTAAGGTACATACGGAACATTATTTCGCGTATGCTACGCCGCTCCTGACTAGATTAGATTCCGCTGACTTTTGGACCCTGTAATCCATGATTAATCTACGAAGTCAACGATGATACTCGAAATTCAGCCATGCCTGTCGGGACCTAGTAGCGCTTTCCAAAATTGAGAGATCATGAACATCATGAACACAATCTCGTTGCATCATCAATACGTAGCACTTCCATTAGACAAATTATTCTAAAAGAAAAATATTGAGGATTTATCCCGAGGTTCCTTTTGGATAGAAATAGAGTGACTTGCTATCTAGAAAGTCCAAAATTAGGGAAGGTCAAATTGCTGCGTATGTTACACGTCCACATTGTAGACATCAACGACCTGGCATCGAAAAGGCCTGGAGTATACGAGGATTCCTTTTTCTTCTTGTTTCGTTCTTTTCTTTTTTACTTCTTCCCTTTTATCATTTTCTACAGTTTCTTTTGGGAGCATAGGCATTCCTTGGATGGGGTTTAGTAGTTTAGCGTCAATGAATATTGGCATAATCGATTTTATTTTTCTATTCGGGTGTATAAATAATGCGAATAATTCTCCCCTGTGTCAGGAACTAAAAAGATAAGAAGAAAAGAAAATAGAAAAAAAAAATGAAAGGAGAAAACATGCGCGATTCCTTTTTTACGCGCTGACCGTGGTCCCATTCGAAAGCTTCAGTCCAATTGGCAGGCCATTGATGTACTTTTCCGTGAAAGGCACATTCTTCTTCTTAGCCAACTTTTCCTCGATATCCTTGTACATATCATATCTATCAAGAATTAGTATGATGACTACTAAGGGCGAAACGGAAGAGGGCAGCAGAGCGGTGGTGGCCTCGGAAAGGGAGAGCCGTCTTACCCATTCATCTCCTCGATGGTCAACTTGATCTTCTCGTCTTCGACCTTGTAGTTCGGAATGTCGGTGTTGCTCGAGAACCCTGTTTTCACTCCAGATCAGCAAGAAGTCTTGTGAGCGATGTTAAGGGGATTTACTCACCAATGCGCTCATTGATGTTATAGGCGGCCTTCGCGGACGCACCCTGGACCTTGGTGGCGCGAGGCAGACGAACTTCCTGGTAGACTTGGAGGGTATCGGCGACGTCGCCGTTGAAGTAAGTCGGGCTGAAGAGGATTCCCAAGGCTGCAGCATCCTCGATGGCCATGCAGGCGCCTTGGCTTTGGTGGGGCATCATCTGAGGTCATGTTCAGTAAAGTGATGCTGTTTGTAGAGGTGAAGTTTGGTAAGACTTACAGGATGGCCAGCATCACCCAATAGACAAACACGGTCCTTGACGATGTAAGGATAAGGTTGGCTGTAGGAAGAGCGCGCGAAGCCTTAGCATAAACGAAAATCAAGACAACTCTAACAATAAAGAGAATTGGGGAGATGGATATACGTACTGCACCCACAAGCGCCAGGGGCGGATCTCAATGCCGATGGCTAGATGCGCCTTCACCTGCGCGTCCAGCTCCGGGTACGGCGCCAACAACTCCTCCACGGGCCTGTCTTCGCCTCCCCACGTGTGGTTGACATAGTCACCCTTTTCGCGCGGGAAGAAACAGTAGTAGGACAACAGCCTCCCGCCGTTGCAAGGAGACAACACGATCTTGTCCCACTTGCCTTCCTGACCGCCCCAGTACTCGAGGGCGCTGTGCTTGGAGTAGTCGACGAGGCCGAGCTTCACGGCATCCTCGGTGTTGACGTTGGCGTGTAGACAGCTGGAGTCGGCTGGGCGCTTCTCTGGCCGCAGGCCGATGATGCCGCGGACGGCGGAGCCGATGCCGTCGGAGCCGACGATGAGGTCATGCTTGGCCGTCACGCCGTTGTCGAAAGTGATGACACCAGTGTCAAGGTTGATGTCTTTGCACTGAATGCGAAAAGAGGTGGAGAGAAGACAGTATTAGCGACTAATAGTTCTTGAAAGAGGGAATGACACGGAGTAGTAACTTCTCTATTGAGAATATTTGTCCAGGGAGAAGAGAAGCAAATGGGGAGGTGATGTCATGGGGGAAAGTAGAGGAAGGGTGGGGGTGGGGTTGGAAGATAGAAGGGAGATAAGCCAAACTACTCACCGGATGGTTGACGAGGAGCTTCGCCGGAGTGCCTGCTCCTTCCTCCTGAAGGGCACAGTCCTTGAGCATGCGGTGCATGTATTGGCGGTGGAACATGTTGTACACATAGCCCCAGCGCTCCTCATAGTCCTCGAGCTCATACACACTCACAGGCTCGCCGGTCCGCCAGTCACGGTTGATGAGTGACCGGAGGATGACGGGGTCACCCTTCTCAATGTCGACTCCCCATTCGTGTAGCCAGCGCGTGCCGTTTGCGGCGCAAGACACCGAAGCACCGACCTCTCCGGCGAAGTCATTGCGCTCGTAGATGGTTACGTCGTGGCCGGCGCGCCGAAGTGAGATGGCCACGGACATGCCGCCGATACCGCCACCGACAACGCCGACGCTAAGGCGCCTCCATCCGGCTTCGGCGTTAGAACCCATTGTAAAAGTAGGAGTAGGAGAAGAAGGTTATGATTCCAGGGAGAAACAAAAGTAAAGTCTTATCAGATAAGGGGGGTCCGTGGACAATGTAGTGAACCGGGCAGTCTGATGGCTGGGGTGTGTATAGAAGGCTGTCTTCTTAAGATGTAAGAGATGTGGGAGATGTGGAGAGACCAATAGAAATATCAATTGTATAAAGTAGTAGCTGGGCTCAGTCTTATGATTCAAGCTTTTGATGGCAGCCTTGTTTATGCAGAAGAAGATATCGTGACAACATCCACTTACAGACGCCTTCCAAAATCGTGCCTATAAACCCATCCCAGGCGCCTCCTCCTCCGGCCCCAAAACTAACGGAAAAGAAAGAAAACGCCTCTCCGTTGCCTCCAAACCTCATTGTCCGCTCTCAGCCTCCGATATCCGCGAATTTCTCATGATGTTGTCGGATCGACTGGATGTGTATCTCATTCGATGTCTTGTTCCTTATCCGCCGCTCCTGCTCCTGCTCCCCCTATCCGCCATTCCGAGTCCCTTATCCGCCGCTACTACGAGGTACCAATGTAGATTACTTCCGTCTGGGGAGCTTCACATGGGATTGGCCATGATAAGATCGGACTTAACAATCCCCAGATCCACTCAGATCCACTCGGACCCACTCCATTCAAACACATGGTGCACTGAACCACACAGGCGCATGAAAGAGTGGCAGGGGCAACCCTGTTACCCCGGATTCTGACTAACCCTCTCCGGACCCGGATTCCGAATGCCGACCCCACCTGTTCAACACCCGCTACCCGATGGCTTCACCATCTAGGAAGTATAAGACATCGCAAGCGCCGGAATCCGCCCTTCCCCCACGCCCCCTTCAAAAATGGCTCCACGCGGATATTCCCCTGCATCACTTCTCACTCTACCCCATTTCCGCCAGTGGTCCAGCTCTCCTCCCGCCAGGCTTACCATTGCCTTAGGCTTAGGCTGTTACAGCTTACATTCGACTTGCTAGCGATTGGCGAATACAGCCTCGTCTTCTTGGCCAGGCCTACCCGCTCTGAACCACTCACCCCCTAACCCCACAAGCATCCCCCTTCTCACCGAGCCATCTCCCCTATACCCGGGCTCCACAGACTCCTCCCGCTATGCCCCGTCCCAAAGTCAAGCCGCAGGACCGAGTTCGGTCAGTCCGCGCCTGTGATGCCTGCAAGATCTCCAAGAAGCGCTGTGATGGTGCTCTTCCCTGCATCCTTTGTTCGAGGAAAGGCCTTGCCCGAACCTGTGCCTACACTGCACCGCGGCGGCGACGTCTGCTGTCTCCCCCAGCCGTACCTGAAGCGGAGTCCATGTCGGTGGAGGTGAATCTCTCACCGATACTCACCACCAGCAGCGGCGGAAACTGTCCGTCGGTTGATGTGCTAATGGCGCTAGATGAGACGCCCGGAGAGCAACTGCCGTCGCTCCAGCCCGAGCTACCGCCTGTTCACTCGGGGAGCATGACCAACACGACTGGGGACGGCTGCCCGGTCATGCACTCTAACCCCCGCCCCCAGGCTCCTGCAACACCAACCCAAAAGCCCGTTATGCTCTCATGTTCCACGGGTGAGAAAGGTATGTTTATTCGATTCTCATTTTTCTCTCCCTTTTTCGTGTTTAATAAGAGGAAGACTTGGAAATTGGTCCCTTCTACCCGACACGTTGTATCAAAAAACAGTTTCTACCATATGCTGAACATGGCGCTGCACATTTGATTGAATCAGTAATCATTGGCACTCCTGCTGCCATCTCGTTCCTGCGGTTCCTTCAGAAGACGTTGAAGGACTGTGTTGGCCCATCGGGCTTTACCGACGATCCGGTTAGCCGCAGACTGTTTGAGGTGGCCACGCCCGACGACGTTGATACAGCCAGCTTTGATGATGATATACATGATGGAGAGACAGAGGCGTTGATACAATGCTTCCTAGATGTGGTGAGTTTACTTCTTATTTCCATTGAAAACAAAGTTTATCAGAATACCTGAACAAGCAATCCTTCCGCCCAACCCTTCCATCTTGATTTTCCTTGATTCTCTCTTCGACTTACATATTTCACTTCAACTCTCTTCGTAATATTTATATATATAATATATATATATATATTGTGAAGGAGGAGCTTGCTTTTTGCAATCCCTCTTTCCCAGCGTCTTCATTGCCACCTAGATGTTCTGCTTTGATTCTATTAATCTTGCCCTCAGTATCAGATTGACCATTTCAATTCTCTCGAACCATTTTCTCCCTGACGCATTTCCTTATTTTACATTTCTTTTCACATCATGACAAAAGCTCATCCCCGTTCCAGTCTAGTGGGTTCCTGGATCTCTTCACACAGGATGAAATCGCTCGAATTGTAGACCGAGCCAAAGCACATGGGACCGAAACTGCAGAGCGCAGAATCCCTCCTCGCGGAATCGAGAGAACGGATCTCGCGTCGCTATATCTCATGATTGCTATCGGCGCTCAATGTCGCGGCGAGCTTGGGTCGGGCACCGATGGGATTACGGACTCCACGCGAGTCCGGGCCGGGAGGTACTTCTCTGTGGCACGCAAGATTGTCTTTGAGGGGATGCTCGAGGACCCGACTGTCCATTTAGTCCGCACTTTCCTGCTGATGGCCTTCTACATGCTCGGAGCATGTCGAAGAAATTCGGCCTTTATGTATATTGGCGTGGCATCCAAGTCGGCAGATATTCTAGGACTACATGCGGTGTCAAATGTCAGGCACTTGCCACTAGCTGAGCGGGAGACGAGGTAAGTTAGTCTACCATGGCATCGCTTCATGGCTTCTTTCCATCATAATCCCATAGGAATAACCTGCGAACGATTCTAATTAAACTAAAAAATCGAAAAAGACTACGAGTAGCTAAGAGTCTCCGAGTCTTCGACATTATTTGCAGCTCCATTCTTGGCCGCCAGAGCAGCTCATTGACACTCCGGTCCGATGGCTTCCAACTCCCACCCGGTGGACCATTATCATGTACCTCATCAAATGGAAGCAACAGCTACGCGTCGCTAGCTCTGTCTGCGGCCTACGAGCTGTCCCTAGTCTTGGACGACATTGTCCGCTTCTGCACTCTCGCGGATGACGGGCGATTAGATGATCGTACTGCCGAGACCTTCTTTCGGACTCTCCGGGCGTGGAGCCAGGCCCTCCCTGCTCAACTCCGGCAACGGCCGCGGAACAAACGCAGCAAGGATTCGTCAGTACTCGACTCTGACCCTAATTACCGCCAGGTCATGATCGGGAACGTTCATCTCGCTGGAATGTACTACTTCAGTGTCATCCTCGTGACGCGCCCATCCCTCGTCCAGCACGTCATGCCGTACTTACGGGGTGAGCAGCTGCCGGGGATCATAGGACCCCAGCCTAATGGGGGAGGAGAGAACTCAAGGGCCGCCGAGCTCTCACAGGCCTGCATCGAGGCTGCTACCTATATGATACAGATGTGTCGCGATGCCATGGAGTCCAGAATATTGTGGGGAAATATGTGCATCTTAAAGTAGGGTACCCTCTTATTCGTTTTCTCTCCTCTTCAGCTTCTATATCATATCTGAGTCTTGCGAACTACTCCAAGTGGCATCCGAGGCAAGAGAAAGCGGAGACTGAAAATATTAGGACAATTCGAGGATTGAAAAAAAAAAAATCTAACTATAAACTTTTCTAATAGGGCATGGATTTTCGCTGCCGGTCTCGTCCTCGGCTTCCCACTTCTCGTCGATTCTGGCGCCACCATCGAGACAATCGACGCGTTCCACACCTCGCGCCACCTCCTACGCGACCTCGGCCGCCTCAGCCCCCAGGCGGCGCAGTATCAGCAGATCCTCGGCGCCTTCTCAGACGCCATCACCTCGTATCGAGACCACACGAAGCGCGAGCGACGGAAGTCGCGGTCTCTTTTCGTGGAGCCCGTTTTATCATTCGAAGGGTTGTCGGGGGAGGAGAGCGGCGGCAGCGGCAGCGGTGGTCGAAGCGGGTCTGCGACTAATGCGGGAGGAACGCAATTGCCGACGCCCGAGTTTACAGCGTGCGACGATGAGGCGGTGGAGGAAGAGGACGGCGTACATCATCAACAGCGCGGCGACGATCCGTTAGCGTATCTATCTGACTTTTTGGGAGTACAGGGAAATCAGGGGCCAGGAATGGTTCCGGCGGATGATGACCTGTTGCTTCGGCTTTTCTGGGACGGGTTTACTATGGACTTTACGGATCCAATCCCGCAAGGTGATCAGGATGAGGATGGTATGGGCTGAAGACCCTATGCCCAGGATCTTGCGGGTGAAACTTTATCAGTGAGTAATCAATAGTGGCAGTTGAGATGATCCGTTATGGAAGCGAGGCAACTTAAAGGAAGCGGTTGAAGAAACTGATCAATGTCACATCCAGATTACCAATGGGCTGCGCCCGGGAAACAGGGAAACCGGGAAACTGGTCAATATCGAGAACGATATAAATCGAGACTTGCTGTCTTCCTCATATCTCTCACGAGGCTGGCCTCTTGTTCATTCGTATTTAAATCACTGTCCCCCGAAATGTGGAATAATAACGACACAGCCCTCTCGCCTAGATATCTCATCTTCTTGCCGCTGCGATCCAGACAGCAACTTCTTAAAGGCTGTGGCAGAGAACTCCTATCGGTGTCTTCCCTGATGAAGCACAAGCACACGCAGCTTCCAGGCGGGAAGCAGTACTTGGTAGCAAAAGTGATCAGCAAGAACTGAAGCGGCATTCTGGTCCTTTCGGATAAGGGGAAGGGGTGCATCGGATATGAGGTTCCAGAATGAGCATAGTTGGAAGATCCCCCCGCACTACGCTAGCAAGTCACCACACTGATCGGGATTGACCTGCATGGTGTAGCGTATAAGCTAGGTGGAAACGGGGTAAGATGGGCAATGCAGAACGGAGAGAAGAGATAGTGATTTGTGTTGGAAGTGTTGAACAGTACGAAGTGGTGTGCACATACATTGACTTGGTATACTTCACACAATGATGGACTTCAATGATAGTCAACATGATAAGGACTCCGAAGACTCCGAAGCCTGAACTAGCGGTTCAAGGCCACCCTAGAAAGAGACCAACGTCGATACCGTCGCCGGGCGCAAGGTATGGCAAGTGCCGTGTCGCCACAGCTAAGTTCAGGGAAATATAAAGAGATCAGAATCGAAGACAAAAGAATATACCGACGTAGATAATGCTCAGTTGATTACACAGAAGATGTTTATTGGAATGTAGTTCATTTTCAGCAAGATTCGCTCAGATCAGTTGAGTTACTGGTTCCGTTCTTGCTCACAAATGTGTACTTGGATGATATTCAGGACGCAATTGAGTGCTTCGAGGGCCACATTGACCACGGGTGTCACCAAACAATGTGCAAACTCTGGCGCTTGCCCTAGAGCCGTCTAGACAGCTTCGAGGTCAATAGTGCCGTAGTAGATACGATTGACATAGCAGTCAAGACACGAGAGATACCGTTCGCCCACCCTTCAGTCTCTGTTGCGATCGAAAAAGGCTGCCTTGTCTAGTGTAGTCCGGACCTTGATTTTGTTCGCGATGCTTCGAAGTCGCTGTCAAGGATAATCAAGGAACGAGAAACGAGGAAGGAGCAAAGAGCAAAGAGCAAAGAGCAAAGAGCCTCGTCCCGCATCGCGCCTTCCCATCTTCCCCATCCAATCTTGGTGCCAGGAATAGGCCTTAAATATCAAAATCTGGGCTAGAATTCTCAACAGCAGGGAACCCGTGGGATCTTGAGGGTCACTCATCAAGGAATGCTTGAATTCTTGGGATCTCCAAAATATAGTACCGCTGGGTTCGAAACGCATAGCGGACTAGA
>JUDQ01000480.1:0-22778 GCA_000812075.1 Scedosporium aurantiacum
TTAATTAATAAGATTTCTTTTTATAGATATATTTATATACTATTAAGCTTATAAGTTTATAATTACCTTCTTTCTTTACTTATAAGCTAATATATTCTTATTTTTATTATCTATAATTTCTAGTAAATAACTTTAAAAGACTTATTTACTATAGTAAAAGTAATAACCTATAAATAAAGCTTAAGAGCTCTTTAAGTAGATCCTAATTAGACTTCTAGATAAAGTAGAATAGTATAGCCTATTTAATTACTAATAAAAGAAATAGTTAAATAGAAGGCTTTTATAAGAGGTTATTATAAAACCTTTTATAAGGTAGTAATAGATATTAGTTTTAATAATGATTTTTATTAATTAATAGGAATAGAGCTACTTTATAATAGGAAAGAAGACTACTTCTAAATAGGGGGAGGTTTTAAATTACTTTTATAGTAGTTACTTAGAATACTTTAGGGATATCTACTAGGCTAAAATAGGTAGACTAGTATTACTAAAAGATAAAGAATAACTTATAGATTAAATAGATAGGAAGAAGAACTTATTTTTATATTAAGAACTATTAAAGAAAACTAAAAAGAGTAACTAAAAAGTATAAAAAAGTATAAAGTAAAGAAGACTTAATAGGAGGACTTGAAGAACCTGTCTGTCCCTTATTTAAGAGATATCTCCCTCTTATATAAGGGAGATGATAAAATAAAATAATACTTGCGCTAGAAAAATATTCTTCTACCCCGCTGTCACCTTTTTCCCCGCCACACTAAATAATAGGAAGCTAAAGAAGTAGCTAGAATATAGGAATATAATAATAAGTTCCTAGTAGAGATCTTTAGTATATATTAAAAACTTCTAGCTATTAATTTTAATCTTTATTATTATCTAGATAATAATAATATTAGTAGTAGTATAGATAATAAAATTAATAATTAGCTTAAGTATATTATAGCTATATTAGTTATTATAAAATATTTTATATATATAGACTATTAAGCTTTTTTTAAGAGATAATATTAATAAATATATAATTAATTAAAACTTTAATAATATTAAATTTACTAAATAGTTAATTTAAAGTATTAAGGATGAGGATATTATATTTATAGACCTTATAATTGATAAGGGTAGTATAAAGAATATATTAGATATTATTAAATATTTAACTATCTAGGAACTAAGAGAGTTTACTAATTACTAGGTATAGATAGAAGAGGATAATTAGGATAAAAAGGCTATTAGTATTAAGGACATCTTATTTAATATTATTATATTTAAAAGTAATAGTAATAGTACTATAATACCTAAAGCTAGTATCCTTACCTAAGGTTAGTTTAGTTTTAAAGGATCTATAGCTATCCTATATATAAAGTTATCCTAGCTTCTTTATTTTTTTTATCTTATATTTAGTCTTTAGTATATTAAGTATAGTATCTCTTAGAAGTAATATACCTTACTCTTTAAGATACTTAGTATACTAGTATTAAAAGCTAATAGCTTTAATATAATTAGCTAACTTCCTTAAACTATTAATACTTTAAAATATTAGGTTTACTAGTAGATACTTTTAATGAAAGTATAGAAGAAAGATATTAACTTTAATTTAGAGAAGCTCTTAATAGTCTACTAGTAAGCTATATTAGGTAAGGAATTAATAATATTAATAAAGGTTACTCTAATAGCTCCTTTATATTTTATTAATCTTATTTACTTTTTTACTTAACTTTTTATATCTAATATAGCTAACTAGATGTACTTTAGGATGGCTTACTTTGTAGATAATCTTACTAAAGCCTAGTATAGTATGATGTAGGCCTTCTTAATCTAATTAATATCTGGGTAGTTTACTAGATATATTTTTAAAGAGTTAAAAGTAATTTTACTATCTAATTTTATTAAGTATTAATATTTTAAGTTAATATATAAATATATAAATAAAGTAAATAGATTTATATTTTATATTAGTTATATTTTTAATATATATATTAATAAGAGGTCTAAGTAGGTTTTTAGATAAGGTAGATTAAGTAGCTAGGATTTAATCTATAGTTTAGAGGATAGTATTATAGCTATTATTAGTTATATTTAGAAGGTAAGTCTTTTTTTATATCTAATTTTTATTTAAAATATTTTAGTAAAGATTAGTAGTCTACCTTACTAGGAAGACTTACTTTATAATAAGTATATCCTTATTATTAACTTACTTAAGGTTATCTTTATTACTAATATTATCTATTTAGTATTTACTAAGTATATACTTATTATTAATTACTTTCTTAGAAGTAAAGCTTAATTTATAGATAATCCTACTACCTAGACTTTAGAGGCTTTTATTATTTAATAAGTTTACTATATAAGAGATAAGTACTTCTAGTTAATTAGTAGAGCTATAATAATTACTAGTAAGCTTGAAATCCTTTAGTGGGGATAGTAGTAGTTAGTTAATACTTTTACTTAAGGACAAGTCTAATTAATCTTATTATATACCTTTATAGATAGCTTTAGTCTTTACTAGTTAATATATAAGTTAGTAATAAGTATATATTTAACCCCTACTTATTTTCTAAGAAGTTAATAATATTAGACTAATAATATAATCCCTTTAATATTTAGCTTATATAGTTTAAACCTCTATAATATTATTAAAGTCTTTAAGCTTATAAAAGTATTAGATAAGGGTATCCTAATAGATATTAAAAGTAATAAGTATACTACTTTAATATATAGTTTTACTATACTTTTTATAAAAGATATACTCTAGTAGAATATAAATACTAGTATAATAAGTTTAACTATTTAGCTAGGATATTAAAGCTATATTATTAATATTCTAAATAGAGGTAATCTTAATATTAATATTAATATTCTTACTTATAGCTATTTTAAGATAGTTTAGTAAAGGTATTATATCTAGATATTACTAATAAAGATAGTAAAGAAATCCTTTATAAAGATAAATAAAATCTAAATAGATTATCTAGTAATAATATATATTATACTAGCTTTAGATTTAGTATTTAGCTAATTAAGTAATATAGCTTACTTAGAATATAGTAGTATTATAAAGATAATATATTAGCTACTTATTAATTAAGTATTTACTTTATCTATAATAGTAATATATTATAAGCTACTTTAATAGATGCCTTTACTACCTGGCTAGGGAAGTATTTAATTACTATACTATATTTTTAGTTATATTTTTTAGGAGTA
Organism: Scedosporium aurantiacum; assembly: GCA_000812075.1. Taxonomy (NCBI): domain Eukaryota; kingdom Fungi; phylum Ascomycota; class Sordariomycetes; order Microascales; family Microascaceae; genus Scedosporium; species Scedosporium aurantiacum. The sequence continues at coordinate 3,202 of JUDQ01000480.1, forward strand.
TACTAGATAGTTAGTTAAGGTAATAATCCTCTTTTGTTTATAGCTTTAAGAGGTATATATTAAACCTACTTTTACTAAAGCTACTAAAGAACTTTTTAGAGAGGAAGTAAAGAATAAGATATATAATATCTAAAACCCCTCTATAGCTAAGATTCTTATAGTAGCTATAACTTACCTTATCTATATAAATACTATCTTTACTATTAACTAGTTATCTTTAAAGGATAGAAAGGGTTTATATTATTATATTATTTATAGCTAAAAAGTCTTCTAGCTACTCTATAAAGTAGCTATAAGAGTAATATCTTATTGTTAAGTAATATCTATTATATTAGTTGCTTATAGTATAAGTAGTATAGAGGTTAGTATTAATAATAATATTAATATTAGCTATATAAGTATAGCTAAGAAGGTCTTAAAGTATAAGTAGTAATTAGCTTAACTAAATATTTATATTAGACTCTATTATTAAATAGTAACTAATTATATTAATTTATTTTTTACTATAATAGTTTTAACTAAAGAGAAGAAGTATAAATATTAATATCTTTATTTACTTTTAATATTTTATTATAATCTATTTTATTTTAAGTAAAAATACTAACTACTAATTTATTAAATACCTAAGATATCTAAGGTATTTATATTTTACTTAAACTATTAGGATCCCTAATAAGACATCTTAAACTATAAAAACCTCCTCTATATTATATAACTTATTAAGATAAGTAGATTTTAATATAATAAGCTAGAACTTACTAAGTAGCTTACTCTCTTAAATATTACTTATCTAAATCTAATTATATCTTTTATTTCTAATAATTTAAGTAGTCTTAAAGATAATATTAATATTTTAGTATTAATATTAATTACTAAGGATACTGTCTACTTAAAGCTAATAGTTTTTATTTATCTTATAAATAATTACTACTATAATATACTCTAACTTCTAATAATAATAGGTATAATAGATAATAAACTTTATATAGTAGTTTAATAGGTATATAAGTAGGATTATAATAAAAATATCCTAATTATTACTAAAAAGCTTATTAAGTAGTAGAAGAAGATATTATTTAAAGAAAAGTAAATAAAACCCTATTATATTTTTTTTTTCTTTTCTAAATATAATACTTATAATAATATTAGCTAACTATAAAAACCTCCTAGATAGTATAATAATAAGTAAATATATAACTTTAAAGTATAAGGACTACATTTTATATAGAAGCTAGTAAATAAAGTACCTAGACTAGATTTTTATATATAAGCCTATTACTAGTATATTTAAAGTCCTATTTTAATATATCTAATATACTATATATAATAAGTTAAGTATAGTATTAGGTAGGCTACCTAGAGAGGCCCTTATATACCTACCCTCCTAGGTTTATTTTAACTATTTTACTAATTATATTATCTTTTAATTTAAAAATAATATATATATTTTTAAAGATTACTTTAATAAAAGTAACTAAATAAAATAATCTATTAACCTAGCTTCCTATTTAGTAAATAAGCTAGATATCTCTAATACTATTAAGTAATATTATTAAACTTCTAGTAATTAGTAATAGGTAGTATATAGTTCCTTTCTAGATGGGTAATAATATTAAATCATTAGACTAGACTTTATATAATCTAAAAAAAGTATTAGTTTTTCTCTATATAGACTAGGAGCTTTAATTTCTATAATTTTAAAGTGTTGTAGTTTAAGTATAGCTAAGTATAAGGTAAGATAAATAGGTATAATAATATATAATATATTATACTATATAGTTATATATAGTATATAATAGGGTATAAGTGAGAATTTTAAGTAGTACCTAGGTAATTAAAGGTAAAACTATAAAATACTTTTATAATTAAAAATAAAAAGAAAATAATTAAAATATAGTTTTATATTAAAAATATTTATCTATAAAAATATTTATATATAAATAAATAGAATTAAAGATAATAGTTAAAATAATAAAACATTTATCTATTATTTAATATACTTAGAAGCCTAAGATGTTTACTATATAAAACTGTAGAAGTAGTATATTTAAATACTTAACTGACTAGGAAAAATAACTGTTGTTATATAGTTGATTAACTATTTCCCACCTCTGTACTAGTACTTACTTGAGACATCTAATAGTTCACTATAGCTTAGTGGGGGAAAAAACCTGTTGTAATCCCATTTATTACTTGTAATTTAAGTACTTTAATTTACTAGTAAACTACAGCTAAAAGTAAGTATCTTTCTTTGTTTTTCCAATTATTTTTAAATAAGAAGTAAATTTCAATTGATTAAAATAAGTAAGAGGGAAATAAACATGTAATAATAAGCCCTATAAAAAAAAAAGAGTGCTAAATATCAGTTAAGTGGGATAATATCCTGATCGAAGTCAGTAAGTAGCTCCAAATCACACCCTATAGCTATTCCCATTAGTGGAAACAGCCACATTTGGCAGGCTCATATGGCCACATCTGGCAGGCTTGTATGGCCACATATGGCTGGCTCATACAGCCACATATGGCAGGCTTGTATGGCCACATCTAGCTGGCTCATACAGCCATATTCCACTGGATTGTATGGCCACATCTGGCTGGCTTATACGGCCACATATGGCAGGCTCATACAGCCATATTCCACTGGATTGTATGGCCACATCTGGCTGGCTCATACGGCCACATCTGGCAGGCTTGTATGGCCACATATGGCAGGCTTGTCATACAAAACAAAACGAAGCCTAGGTTCAAGCAGAGGAAGTCGCATAGGTAGAGAAGAAAGCCCAAGTTGTCTTTTTATCAATATGTCTGCCAAGTCTACCCACCTTCAGAGGGGAAAGGAGCCAAGATTGACAACGGGAAGACAGGAACCAAACATGCGCCAGCGGGATGAATGGATAGAGATAGGGGGAAAAAGGCAAGAAACACAAACAAATGAGAAAACCGGTTTTGCTGTTGTGGAGTTTAAAAGAGAAGGAAAAACGCCTATTACCAGAAATTGTCCCTCCCGGTTTAAACCTCCCCCGTCTGTAGTAATAGTAGTAGTTAGAGTTGTTTCGGTAAGTAATAATTCCCACGACAGTTGTTACAAAGGACGAGAAGGAAATGGGCACACATTGAGGTTTGGTAAGGAGAAAAAAAAGAAAGGTGTGCCCAACACAAGGAGGAGGCCAAGAACGGGCGAGACAGATGGAAGGGATGAGAGAAACAACAGTTGAAAGAATTAAAAAGAAACAAGAGTAAAAGAAAAAAAAAAGAGGACATGGAGTAGTAAACATGGTGTAAAAGTAAAGATACAAGAGACAATGGTTGTTGGCTGTTTTTCTGTTTTTCAATTTACATTCCCTCGAAATCACCTCCGAGGTCATCCTCGTCCAAGTCCCCATCCTGTATCTCGTTGGCCATTTCCCGCTCCCTTTCGCGCGCCTCTTGGGCATTCTTCAGCTCGAGACGATGTTGGTTCATAGGGAATCGCATTGCCTAAGGAAGAACTAAAGTTAGTACGGTGGCTTGGATCGGTGTGTTGCGATATTAAGGAAGGGGGGGGGGAAGAAAGAGGGAAAAAAGAATGGAATACACATACCTTGACACTCTCGTCATGAAGAGACAGGCACACACGGATACGCTCGTGGAAGGCCTCGCCTGGCTCGCGGGTGGCGTAGACATCACCCACCTCCTTACTCTTCATGAAGCCCCTCTCGCGATCCAGCGTCGCCTCGATGACACCGTCCCTGATGGCCTTGGCAACGATATACTCGGCGGACTCCTCGCTTCCGAGGTGGAGGCGGATGCAAATGTCGCGGAGAGAGATGCGCGAGTACGAGAGCGACATCATGCGGATGCCCGTCTTGATAACGTTTTGCCTTAGGCGCAGGATGAGGGTGTACGTTCCATCGCGGCGGAAAGTGTCGGCGTGGTCGGCGATGATGGTCTCGAAGTCCTCGAGGTTACCCACACGGACGGCCTGGACAAGACGGAAGTAGGGCTGAAGTGCAACCTCGAGCGTGGGTTGGCGGAAAGTGGCGCGGTCGGGGATGTCACCCATCAACAGTTCGACAACGAGAAGGAGCTTAGTCGCCGTCTGAGAGAAGCCCACGGCGCAGGCGCTGGACGGGGCCTTTCGGGTGGCCGCAGTCAGGTGCGTATGGGCCTCACCGTAGCGCAGCTGGATGGCGCGGATGCGGCCGAGGTAGTAGAGGAAGCGCGCCACCTGGTTGTTGGCGGCGTTCTCAGGGAACTGGGTGTGGGAGACGAGCAGATCGGCCTGGGAGATGTGCGACGTAAGAAGGTAGTTTCGGAGGAGCAACACAATCACGGTCGCCTGGGTGTCGATATCCTTGCGCAAGACGGCGGTCCGTAGCGCGGCAAGAAGCGTAGGGCGGAGAGCGACAATAGGCGACTGGGTCGAAGGCGGTAGAGGGTCGAGCTGTTCGCAGAAGAGGTTAAAGTAGAAATAGACCTTGGCAGACAAGGAGTCTAAAGTGCGGCGGTTAAGCTTCTGGATCCGATCAGAGAGGTGCTTAGAGAACTCGACTCCGCGCTTGTACTGCTTGGAATCGAACAGATGGACTTGGATGAGGATGCCGAGGAAAATGTCAATCTCGGGGATGACCTCCTTCAACTCCTTCTTGGCACCGTTTTTCGTGGGAGCCTGGTCCACCTCACCATTGAGAGGACGACCGAGAGGAAGATCCTGGCGATCGATGGCGTAGAGAAGGGCCTTGGCAGCATTTCCAGACACGACGGTAGCGGGGAAAGTCTCGATGATGACCTTTGCGATGATATCCGGAGTGAGGCGTTTGCGAATCAGAGAGATGGATCGGAGGGCTCGAAGAGAAAACCTAGCATCGAACTGGGCAACGGCGCGTTCCAGCAGGGCAAAGTTGTTCTTGATGTCTGCGTTTGAGGGAAAAGGTTAGGCACGAATTTCTCCATTGCGTCACCGGCAGGAGGTGCCGGCAAAAAGCACATGACGATTCAATTATGGGGAGTTGTCGCCGCTGTATTTTTCAACTGGCGAGAGGAAAGGGAAGGGAAGGGTTCACAAGGGAATTGAAGGGAGCGAAAACTAAAAATTGAAAAAGAGAAACTCACCTGTAGCTGTTTGCACGACGGGGTCGACTTTGACCTCGCCCTCAGCATCTTCAGCCTCGTTGGCCATTGCCACATCACCATCAGAATCGGGGGGTGCTGAGGACTTGACGGGTCTCGTCTTAGGGACCACGACAGTCATCTCCTCATCACCGTCCTTGGCGACTTTCTTTCCTTTGCCCTTGAGATCTTCCTTCATATCGACGTCCTGGTTACTCCTAATACCATTCTCGACGGGCTCGTTCCCGTTGCTATGGGGTGTCTTGCCGGGCATATCGGCTGCTGTGTGTGGAAAGGAACGAGAGAAGAGGAAAAAAAAAAAAACAAAGGGGGGAGAGATAGACGGAGATGGAAGGCGAAAGTCGTGAAAATTTCACTCCGTCTATGGTCTCACGATTCGAAAGAAATGGAAAAGACGCAGCGGTAGATGGAAATGGCTTTCAGGCGTCGCTGGGGGGATGCGTGTTCCCTTTGGATTCGAATGGGTGATGGGTGACGGGTGATGATGCCCTCGATTTAGAAGCGCGCTTTCTGCTGTTCGAGAGGACGGCGATTTCCGATTTCCGATCGGAAAACAAAGGTCGCTTTGGAAGGGGGTTAGGAAACGATGGAAGAAAACAATGATTAGATGTAAAGAGTTTTTGCGGGAAGGAATGGAGGGTTTGAAGGGCAGGCGCCGCGTTCGTTGTGGGAAGTATAAGCCTGGATGGCGAGGATTGTTGCGTGTGTGGTTGTTCGAGCAGCTCTTTCTCTGACTGCTTGTTGCATATTACAGAGAGCAGGAGCCAGCCAGCATCAGGAAGCAGAACAGAACCTGATGACTTGTGCAGCACAGCAAGGCGATTGGCGATTGGCACTGGATGTGCTTAGCGGACCCGAATCAGTTAAAAGGTTTTTCTATTGTGTCATCAAGTACCCGATACCTTGATTACAGAGAACAATTGGCGCAGAAATCCTGTCTTTAGTACCAACTAAGCCGACCATGAATACAACCCTCTCAGTCTTTACGCCCAGCAGCCGCAGCGCTTGGGCACTGTACACGGAAGCCGATGTATGTACAGTTGTACACTACTTTATACCTACTGTACGTAGCATAGAGAACCGAGCTTGATTGAACCTTCGCCAGGCTGTCGTCACGTACCTGCCTACCTGACCCAGCTGTGCCAATACAATAGTACAATGGTACCTCGACAGGCTCTTGTCAGGCGATCAGCTCCCAGAAACAGTACCTGATACCTGCAACGTCGGTAGTTCGCCTACTAGGCGCCCGAGTATAGGCAACCTAGCCAGCAAGCCGCATGACGTTGCCCTTTGGTGCCTGCTGCCTCAAAGTCTGCCTCACGAGTCACGGCGCTCAGTCCGAAGCATCAATTGATTTGATCCACGGCCATCTTCTCGGTTCTGTGTTGTTCCCCCACCATAAACTTGACTTGTCTATCACCAGACCCAAGCCTGGAATAATAGCCAGCAATGGGGCGCACTGCACTGTATTACTCTTCACGTAATCGAGTTTGAGTTGAGCGTGTTGGGAGGGAAAGCAGATCCAAGTGTCTAGGGGTCAAAGGGGGGGCATGATTACTAACAACCTCCTTCTTATCAAGTAATTCTTAATGCTAGAGGGAAGAAAATAAGTAGAGGAATTCTTAGACTTTTATAATACTATAGAATATAGAATTGATTAGTTCTGAATATGTGTTTTTATTAGTGATTAGTGAATTTATCTATTTCTATTAAGAATTCTATTTCAATCCATCAGTTTGGCCCTGTGGGAAACTGGTTCTTCCTTTTCTGTTGTTGTTTCTGACCTGTCCGGCCTTGATTGGGCGGAGCAAGTGCCATGGCAGCAACTTCTCATCCAGCACAGTGGCTTAATAATTGAACTTGATGCTTCCACAACACTCTTGCAACAGCACCTCCAAGCGTTATTTTCGCTGTTGGGGATAGGGCGTATCATCGACCACACTCACAGCGGTGTCCTTCTTGGGATTAGGATGCCTGTCCTACTGCCCTTGTCCCATCTGGGACACGTTTAGCTAGATTAGGCATCATTGTGGTTAGCTTTCCACGGAAACAAGGGCGTAGGAGTTCGTTAGACAACATACATCAACCCAGGGAACTATCTTGTGTACTGAATATTCATTTGCAAAGTCCTCATGTGATCCGACCTTGACATTCTCCCCATCGAAGCAGAACACCATTTCCACACCAGGGCTAGGCAGTCTCCCTCCTGCCTCATAGTATCGGATGATTGCCTCAATATTGGCTCTCTGTTCCGGATAGTCTGCAATGCAACCTCGTAGGAATTCGATTCTGGTTGACATTGGTGGGCCCATATTGTGTGTTCTCTTCCTGTCCGGTTTGGGGTTTGAGGTGTGATGGCGATAGAGATGGGTTCTTCAGAACTGATGTGTGATGGTGATGGGTTTTTTGGATGGAGTAGTGATGGGTTCTTTAGATGGAGTGGTGATGGATCAATTGATGGTGGTCGGTCATGTACGAAGTAGAGACGCGTCATGAAGTATAAATACACTTTGTATCGTCAAGTACTTCGTACTGTACCCAGACGTTACTCAGGATGAAGGCAGAACACCACAATCAGTACATCATTGGCGCCTCGTCGGTTACAGATAAAGCTTCCCCAGCAAGAATTGGCATCTGCATCTCGGGCTTGAAACACTATCGCATTGCTACCTCACATCAAGCAATAGGTAATCATGCAGGGACACAAAAGCAAAAGAGACGAGAGAAGAAGAAGAGAAAAAAAAACAAGTACTCGGGACAGTCGAGGAAAAACAAAAGAAGACGATGTAATACCACCCTACCATGGACCTAAGAACTGAATCGTGTGTGCCACAAGCCTATTTCGCCTCCATCCCTTAATGCCGAACGTTTTCCCTTCCAAACGTCGCTTCGAAACGCCTTCAAGAAACGCAAAAAAAGAGTAACCGTTGGTCCGATGCTTCAATAACAAAAAAACAGGTAGAAAAGTATCCGTAAAAACCACAACAGATCCAGGTGGTCTTCCTCCCCTTCGACAAGATCATACCGTACAGGCCGTCACGCTGATTCAGTCCTCTTTGCTGGGCATGACCTTGGCAGCCTGGACGGCGCTCATCTTGGAGATCCAAGCCGACGACGGCTGGACCTTGCGGACGGTCCTAAGTTCGTCGCTCGAGTAGCCGGGCACTCGGATGTTGTACACGCGCTCTAGGACGAGCTGGAGATCGCGAATCTCGAGAACCTTGGAGCCGCGCTCCTTGGCGTTTCGGCAGGCCGTGGATATGACGTTATCCATAAAGTTATCGGCAAGCTGGAGCATGCTCTGTTTAAAAAAGGAGTTAAAAAGGGATCCTCTTGGGAGTAAATGAAAAGAAACAAAAAAGAGTAAAATAAAGCACACAAAGGAAAACTACACCAATATTCACACATTCAGAAATACATACCTCTTCGACCTCAGGCGCAAGAAGATTGTCCTCCTGACCCTCGGCTGAGCCTCCACAAACCTGTCGAACGAGCTCATTCAGCTTCTTCTTGCTGAGCACATGCTCGCCCTCGCACTCGAAGACGTAAGCGGGGACTTTGGGAAGAGCGGGCTGGCTGATAGCGCCGCCAGCGGTTCCCGTACCTCCCGTATAGGTAGGACGACCGTGGCCAGCGCCGCCAGAGACGGTGACGGGTTGGACGGGCTGGGTGAGCTTCTCGGGGAGTTGCTTCGGAATCGGCATCTTGGCGGGGAATGACGACGCAGCAGCGGGTGTCTGGACGGAGACGGGATGAGCGTGTGTGTGAACAGCAGAAGCAGGAGAGATGCCGGCGGCGGTGGCAGGAGTGACGGGTGTTCCGTTCGTGGTTGGTTGTCCGACGGTGGGTGTCGTTCCGGGTTGCGCGACGCGTTGGTTGGCCAGGTTGACAGCGGCAGACATGCTCAGAGGACGAGCGCTGGCCGAGACGGGCGTTCCGGCTTGAGGGGTTTGGACCCTCGCGGTGGGAGTCGAGGCAGAGGGGTGCTGACCGGTAGCTGCTGCCACTTGAGTGTTGACTGGTGAGGGGTGTACCTGTTCTGCTTTGACAGCTACAGCTTGCTGCTGTGGTTTGGCTGCTGGAGCAGCACTGGGTCGAACTTGTTGCTGCGTGGGAGTCCCAAGCTGAGCCTGGGCCTTTGCGGCCTCAACAGCAGCAGCAGCAGTAACAGGGGTGGATATGGATATGGCTTGTGGGGTTTGTAGGTGTGGGCTGGGTGCAATCTTTTGCACAATGGTGGGAGCTGGGACGGGTGTTTTAGTAGCTGGTTGGACTTGAGGTTGACCCAGGTGTTGTGGTTGTGCCTGGATCTGCGGTGGAGCTTGGGGCTGAGCTGGAGCTTGAGTTTGAGCTGGAGTTTGCCCAGCAACAGCAGCAGCTTGTGCCTTCTTCTCTAGGTTTGCCTTGTTCAATGCCTCTTGCTGCCTTCTAAGCCCTTCCACAAACTTCCTCCCATCATCATAGGCTCTCTGCTGCTGATCCTTAACAAGCTGGTAGCTCTTGGCCTCCTCAGGTGAAAGGGGATTTCCTTTCTCATTTCTCTCTTTGATGAGATTATCAATCTGTTGGTTCCTAGCACGTGCAGTTTCCATAGCCATAAGTGCCTTTGCATACTGGGTCCGCAGGTTGTTCATGACTTTAGCAACATCTGCTCCAGTGGCCACCATGTGAGGTGGGACATGGAATGTCATTTGGTTTACATGTTTGAGAATATGCTCTGGGACCTTGACAGGGGGCTTGGCGGCTGGTTGGGGCACTGGAGCGGCTCTAGCAGGGGCGTTTTGGTTTGATGCCGCAGGAAGAATAGGTTGCTCCCCGGCCTGTGTAGAGGTGGCAGTCGACGCTGGGGTGCCAATGCCCATTTGTGGAACGGCCACGTTCTAGAGTGACATCTGTTAGCCCGTCTGTCCTAATGTAAGTTGCCCCGCATAGCAGCAGGGCGAGGCGGCTAGTAGCCGCGAAATATGTCCCGTACATGTGGTTGTCCTTGTGCTTTGGACTGTGCCATCATAGCTTGAGCCTGAGCCTGAGCCTGAGCCTGAGCCTGAGCCTGGGCCTGGGCCTGCGCTTGAGCCTGGGCCTGAGCTTGTGCCTGAGCTTGAGCCTGGGCCTGAGCCTGAGCCTGAGCCTGGGCCTGGGCCTGCGCTTGAGCCTGAGCCTGCGCTTGCGCTTGCCTACTCTTCACTTGCGTTTTCTGGATCAGGGTTCTTGAGAAATCGGCGATTCGGGTACGGGTGGCAGCCGCTTCGGCGGAATCTTTGGGCAGCGAATCCAGAGCAGTCCAGAGCTGCTTCAAACCGGCCGAGAACTTGACCTTCTCCTCCGGAGTGAGGTATGGAATCTTATCAATTATTTCGGGCCGAAGGAGCTGGACAGGTCTAGCCTGCCCCGCCGCTGCACCCTGTCCCGCGGGAGCACCTTGGCCGGGTTGGCCAGCTCCAGGCTGGGCCGGGTTCATATTTGTTTCGACGTGGACGTGTTCCGTTTTCTTCTTCGGATGATAGCGATACGATAAATGCAGGGACACTCGGTGACTGGGGGTTCTATTTCTCGGCGGAATATCTATATATTATGCGAAGCGTATCGTGGTGCCCGCGCTCGGGACTTGTTCCTCGGCAGTGTGCTCGAGACTCGAAACGCGTCGGGCAAACTAGGCCAGGTTAGTAGCGAAAGAAGTAGACCTCGAGAAGAGGGCCTCGACAGGAGCGAAATGGAATGGGTATTAAATTCTGTATCAAACGGGCCGTGTTTTGATCTTTGATATTATCAAACATGAAAAGGGTAGTGCATGATTGATGGAATGACTTTGACCGTTGGTCCTGATGGGATTGATGAGGCTCTTGGAATGCGTCGCAGTTAAACAGTAAAGATAGAGAGATGATGTTGGACCGTGTTCGCTTAAATTTCGGCTAAACGCGTAGATGGTTTCCCTTCTCTCAATGATATTGCCAAGTTCGTAAGTCATACAAGTACGAAGTACATCGAGATAATGTATAAAGACCCTTTGGGATTGGTATCGATCGCATTAATATGTACGAGGTGGCTCCTTGGAGTCTGCGGTGCTCATCCATTTACTTCGTAGAATGGTAATTGAAACTCGCTCCAAGTACAATTGGTCAGTTGGATTGATGAACATGAATCCTGGCTTGATTGTGCCAGAATTGACCGAGCCTTTAGACGTCGCCCTCAACTCCTTTCCCTCCAGCGGTAAATAATGGCTATATAGTATTCACAAAAGTAACTCTTGCAAGCCCTCAGTATTGTCAAGCATAAGGTGAACATCTACTGGTTATTGACGCGGGAAGCGCGGACTCACCTATCCCTATCTGATTTTGATCCCGCCAGCACAATGACGTACGAAAAAGACATTGTCGGGAGCCATCAAGTGGACAGGGTATTGATTCGATTTTACCTCGTCGCACTACCTCGTACATTGCATCGATGGAGTCTCTGGAGTCTCTCAAGCACTTTTGGCATTAATAGCAGAGGAGCCCCTCGTGGTCGAGCAGCACTAATGTGTGCTGCACGTTAAGGCCGCGGAAACTGTCGCCGCACGTCCTTCACACAGCTGGCAATTTGAATTGGGCTGGGAACAATGGACACTACACTACACTAGTGCCTGGTGTGTTTTCACGACGAAGGATTCCCCTTCACCTGGTTGAGGCGGTCTTCATTTGTTACATGCGGGTGCCCAGATCGACTTCAACACCCAAGTGCTCCGTTGTCGCTGGTGTGGCGTGTGGCTGCCCTTTTGCTCTTCATCGTTCAAACTTCACCCCTCATTCACTTCCCTGCCGTGCCTAGAAGTGGCATGTGCGTGCGTCTAGTGAGTCAGTGCCGGAGATGTTGATAGTCAATAGCGATACGTGGTGCTCTGATATTGAGACTCTTGTTCGAAGTGGATCGATTGGATTTTTGAGCCCTATCCGAATTTATTTCTAGAACACAGCATTGAACTTGGACTGGACTCCTTGCCGTGCTACTCCCTCTAATAGATGGGCTCTCTACGAAGTACACATGTGCCATTTCTTACTGGTCCCATGTGAGCCTCCCACATCCACATCTTCACATTCAGCTGTCGAGGGTGTAGGTATATATTATGATCAAAGAGAAAACCGGAACGTCGAATTAGAAGGTGGACAGACGTTCGGCAAGGCAGGCCAACCCCTCGCAGACAGCGTACACGGGCTCCCGACAACGCAGAGTGGCTTTGATATCCTCGGGGGGGAGGGACGAAAAATTTTTTTTTCCCTTCTTTTCGCCTCTTCTTTTTGTTGAAGGTGGCACCGGCCTCTCAGAGCTCTCGTCGTGATCACTAGGGGATGCACACGGCACATCAAACCCACACTGGCGGTTAGCTTAGCTGGTCTGCCTGACCCTACCCTAGACCTTCAAGCTGGTTGGGTGGGTTCTTCCAGTGAAATCTTGGGCGTTCTAGACCGGGAGCTACCGGGCCGTTAGTTTGCTATCACTCTGCTTCCATCGAGCTTCTTTGAACTAGTTTATATCGGATTTTTAGGTTCTCGCGTTCCTGTTCCTGGACGTTGTCACGTCGATGTGTTTTCTAACTTGAATCGGCGCAGACAGCGAGCAACAAGCTTGAAGCTTGAAGCTTGGGTGTCTTCTGTTACACAAACAACATTGAATCCTTATCATTCCGTGCGTTTAGGCTCGTAATATCTCACACGTACCAAGCCATTGTACTCCATGCCAAACCATAGGATCAGTATAATATTAAGCCGTCATGATGGCATGGTCTTATCTTGTCATGGCTGGGCTGTTATCGGTGGGCTCAAACCAAGACTTTTGAGGGCAAGGGCAAACCCAGTGAAATGCCTGGCTCTTGCTCATCACTGATGGCTCAATCCCGCCGCCTGGCGTCCCACATGGTTGGACCCTCCACTGCAAAGCCATAATTTAAAGAGCACTCGAGCGGAAACCACAGCTTTCGTACAGTTGCGACACTATTCGACTAGTCGAGCCGGTCCTCGGGATGCGCTTATTACATTGGTCATAGGATGTGCCCAGTTGCGATCCGTCCAGGAGCATTGCTGCCCAAAAGGCACTTGTTGAAGCCGTTCTGCATATGATTATGGAGTAGGCTGATGGGTGCCATTGTGGGCCTGCCCACTACGAAGTTTTGTTCTGTTCTCTCTCCCCCAATGCCACCCCCCCCTCCTCTTCCCGCCGAGCCGGAGCCAATTTTATAAGGGGACTCCCCCTTGATCTCCTTGGCCCCTTTGTTGGTGCCAGTTGGCAACGTCGTTTGGCCAGGGTTCGCAAGGATGGCGTTGCTTCCTTCGGTTGAGATATGAGGTTTTTAGGGGCGTGGCTCGTACAGGGGATCATCGCCATGGAGTGGTTGTAGGGAGCGTAGGGGAAGGAGAATGCGAGGGATGGGCAGTCATCGCATCCATCCCTTGTCTATTCTTTTCTTCCATGCCCTTCTCTCGGTTTGTTGAAATCTTCGAAATAGTAAGGGCATGGTTAAGAGAGAGAGAGAGGGGGAGAAAAAAAAAGTATAAGAGAGTTGTGGCCCAAGATCGGCCTTGATCCATTGTCCCGCACAACTTGAGTTATTTTCCCTATCTCGATTCTCGAGTACTTGACTTTACAGCTTGACTCCTGAAGCGATCGAGCTGTTGTAACCACCGAATACTACCCTGCCCTGGCCCCTATCCCTGATTTCCCTGCCCTGTGCTGTAGTCTTGATTGATCTCGTGGACCTTTAGCCACGCATCGCATCAGATCAATCGTCAGTTTCAAACGATTGGAAAGGCATCTAGACCTATTACAAGGTTGAAGCTACGCCATATTGGTTAGGTCGCCCAGAACGAAGGTCCGTCCACCATCCAGGCGTCCAAGGAGGCTCGCTCCAGTTTACTGCCACGGCCGGATTTCCTTGGTCTTACATCTTTCTTTTTCTTCTTTTCTTCTGTTTCCCTTTGGTTTTCCCGGATTCCACTGAAGACCAACCGCCGGATTTGACGGTTTGCGTTTTCATCCTCGATAGGCCCTATTATTACTGCCTTGGATTCTCCTGTGCGTCATCTTCATCTAATACTGCAGCATACAACATACACAGGTGCCCGCCAAGTGGGAGCGCCTCAACAGCCACCTCGAAGCAGTGCTTCATTGTGTACGTTGTGTGTGTGTTTTCCCCCGTCATCGTCATACTGACAATAGTCTCAAGTGCGCGCAGGAAAAGGGAGAAGTATAATCCACCCGCATTCCACCAAACCAGCGCGCATCCGCGCATCTACCTCACCGGGCTACCGCGCAGATCCAGATCGGAGCGTCTGCGCACAGCAGACATCACATCTAGACATTTTGATCTATGCACCCATAGATTCTCTGGATGCAATTTCAGCACATATAATACAACAAAACACCCGCAGCTATCTCGATCTTGTTGGAACGTGAAAGACCACAAGAGCGATATCAATCCTGCATCGTCGCTCCTACCGCTTTTGCCTCCATCCCACCCTAGTCTGGGGACGCTCCTGCTCTGTCACTCAACTGCACTATCCCGGTACCGACGCCGTTGCTCCTTCTCCGCAATTGCTAGGCAAGCACTGAAGCAGGAACAACTCTCGCGCTTGTTGCTTAGACCAGACTCAGCAAAGCCTTGATGTTCCCCTTCCTTTACTGTGCGCTTGCTCTTTTGCCAAACTCGTGCCAAACATTGATCATTTGAAGCTTCTCCCAAGCGAGGGCCAAACAATTGATCAAATTGATCTCTCTTTGGATTAATCTCGATTTCGCCAGGCCATCCCCACAACACCCCCTCCACCCCTCCATCTGCGAGTCGTATAATAACATTCATCAATCTCTCGTCTATTCCTGCCCTCGGCCTATTGGCACAATCACAAGCCCTCAACTCAGTTTCTCCCTTTCATCCCTCCACCAAGCATTTACGATCCGGCTTTACCTGCACCTGTTACTATTCCCACAATCTCTAAATCGACAATTTCCAGCCTAGGGACGGAGACGGCATTGAACCCTCGGATCTCCTCTGCTGCAACTGCATTGGATTCGCCCCTCAGTCCACCAAATCTGGCATCGTCTGGCAAAGAATTAAAGGTCTAGAGGCCAGACCTGCACTGAATCTGCATCTGCGCCTGCATCTGCATCCTCCCCTGCCGGCCGCCATTATTATTATTCTTTTTTTTTTCTTTAGTTTTTTTTTCCCTCCCTCCCGCTTAGACTTCTTGTCTTGGACCCTCTCTTATCCGCAACCAGCTCCCATTGTACTCATTCCTCTCCTCCCACCCCAAGCCTGCACTCTGCACTCTGCACTCTGCACCTAAACATACACCTACACATACACATAACATCCACATACACGCACAAAAAAAGAAGGGTTGATTTCTCTGGCAACAGCTTCCCCTTCTTTGCCAACTTTTTGACCGCCCGTCTCTTCAGCCGTCCACCAATACATTATCATGAAATCCAACCTCAACCAATTGCTTTTCCCTCGTTGGAGGTTTTCCCTTCGGTTGTCGGCTCCTTGATCTCGTCTCTTCGTTTTCTTTAACCTGGTCAACGAGAATACACATCTGCGTCTTCGCGTCTACAATTCTTATTTACTCAAAACGTTTGGCTGGCTTCTATGAGTACGGCCTAGTGCAGCACCCTGGACAATCAACTCACCGAATCAGATTGTTACGTCCTCGACACTTATTTTTATTTGCCCTTATTCTTTTCATCTCTGCCGGCTCTGCCAACAATAGGGAAGCGAGCATAGGTTGCAGACGAAGGAGGTATCTCTTGAGAGGACGAATAAAAAGAAGGCACGACCACAGACGGCTCACATCGCCGTCATCTCACCCTCGAACCCCCGCGCTGCCAAATACTTTTTTTTCTCCCCTCGACTTGCTTTTACCCCACATTCGGGCAACGATTCAATCGATAAGGAAAATCGATCGAAACATACTGACACCAGAGATTGAGACCACCCCCGCGCCTTGCTCTGAAGCCCCCGGTCTAAGGTTTCTCGAATTCTAGGCAATTCGAACTTCACCAGTTTCACTTGCTACCCTACCTCTGCAAGTAGTCGCTCTTAGCCGGACTTGGCTCCTTCGCAGAGGACACAGCGGTGTCCCATTCTCTCCCACCGGCCCTAGGGCAGCCGTTCTTTTGAGTTTGTTGAAAAAGAGAAAGGAAAAGAACGAGAGAGAAAAAAAAGGAGAAGGAAAAAAAAGAAGGCGACAAAATTTTCTCAAAAAACAGGCCGAAAGACCATGGGTAAAAAAACACCTCGGACAAAGGCGGCTCGACAACCGGCGGCCAATTTAAAGCTTGGGACGGCGTCACCGCCAGAAACCCCGATAACTTCACCGGCGGCTCACCGCAAGGCCAACATCAACGAAAAAGACCAAGTTCCGAGATCGCGACGACAACCGCCGCCTCCGCTTTCTCAAAATCACATCCCACCCCACCACTCTCACGCTAGGTTCTCCCGCCCCGCCGTTCCATCACCAATTTCCACCGGCCACTCCGTACCACCTGGTGTCGGGTACCCTCCACTATCCCCACAACCATCAGCCTCCGACTCTTCAGATCCCAAACCTTCCGATGACGATATCATGGACCCATCACTATCTAGCGGATCGGATTCGGAATCCGATTCTCATTCCCCGTCGTCACTCCGGCCAGCACCTACCAGCCGAGCTTCTCCTCGCGTCATGACGTCGCACAACCCCGTGGACTTGGAGATCGAAGAGCTTAGCGACTTTGATCCTATGGATAGCGACAGGGAGGGAGCTCTGAAACCCACCGCATACGAGGACGCGGACTCCGAGCGAAGTCGGCCGTCATCCCGCTGTGGACGTAATAGAAAGTCCGGGTCTCGATTCGGGGGCCTAGTCAGTAGCATGCAGAATCTGGACTGTGGTAACGACTCGGACGACGAGTTCAACGCCGATGAGGCTGAGCTGCATGAATTTATGATGTGGCAGAAGGAGCTCAAGCGGCGGAACCGAATCAGTCGCGGCAGCAGCATTGGCAAGAGAACGATTAGCGAGCGAGGGGACTCGGACCACGAGGATTTGAAGCCATTCGAGAATGGGGAATGCCCCATCGACCATCGCCGAATGAAACGACGTCTCGGCGAAAGGCGTGAGAGCATCTTCCATGACCATCCGCCCGAGAGAATCCCTGAGGTCGAGGAGCCCAACAGCGACGAGGAGGAACAGGTATTCAACTTTGCGAGGGAGTTGCCATATTTCGAGATTGAGGAGATTATGGAAGTTGATTCCGACTAGCAAACATTTCTTCGCGATGATAAAGCAAAGCAGCCACGGCTTGAGTCTACAGTTACGAAGCACACCCTCCTCCTGCATCTTGAAAGTTGCCCAACATCCAAGTACCCAGTACTGGTTATCATTCTACCACTCTGCAGATGGCTGTTGCAGTGTCATAAAGTACCGTTTTTCATATGACCTCGGCATACCACCGATCAACCTCCTACCACCACATGACGGATGATGAAGGTATCCGATATCATCTATTTCACCAACAATTTGTTTCTTTTTTGATAGAAGAGATTTGAGCTCAGGCTCTTTTCTCGTTTTCTTTGATTCTCTCTGGACTCGGGCACCACGTCGTTTCACCCAAATTTTCCTGCTCTTTCTTGTTTGTTTTTGCACGTCCTACTCTCATGTCGATCGACGATTGTCCATTGAATGGGTATTGATACCTCTAGACCATTGCGGGGCGAAGCGAGCTTTTCTTTTTTCTTTTCTTTCTCGTTTATCTTTCTTGATGTTCCTTCTGGACATCGCACCCTTTGGATGTCTTGTTCACGGAAGCATACAGCGGGCACGGAGGTTTCACTGGGCGAGGGGCGAGGCACGAAATGGGTTTAAAAGCAAAAAGTGGTCTTGTTGTGTTTCTGCTACATAAAAAGGCCAAGGGGTGTTTTTTTTCCACCTTCTTTTCGGGTGAATGGGGAATACGGGATGGGACGACCGGCTGGGTGTCAAGGGTTATTTTTTTTGGGACGTCATATATTATGGTTTCGATGCTTATGAGTGATTTTCTGTTTTCCTTTTTCTTTCTCTTTTTTGAGCGATACATATGCTGATAGACTTGCTTATATGACGATTGATAATTTTTTCTACTTTTGTATTGGTTTGAGGATTTAATGTATCTGCGATCTGATGATCCGAGGCGGAAATGGTGCGGTCATTTTCCGATTTCCGGAGCGTGAGGTCCACAACATAGGGCGAGGATCTGGGAAACTCGGCTCTCGTTGGCTGTGACGTGGTTCTGTGACGTGGCTCTCGGATTCGAAGATCTACGATGAGGATTCGAGGGACTCTACTTCGTACCTTAATGAGGATGCCTTGGATGTGCTTGATGTATTTATATCCATGTCGTCACGTCGTGTCGATGTGACGAGATGAGAGATGACGCGCACCGGGCTAGCTAGGGTAGGGGATCATCAATATTCTTTGCCTTAGCCCGGTGTAACGTCCCCGGATACTAGATGACGAAGTCTCTTATCTTCTTCGTGGGGTATATGGCTAGGGAGGGGGAGCGAGGGTTGATGGGGGTCGGCCATGATACTTGAGCAATCAAAATATGAATTATGGGGGAGACGGGTGAGACCTTGAAGTGTTAAAGCTGAGAGGATTCATGAAAGCAGAAGCGGTGGGGGATATCAGATCATTTTTGGACCGAGCGGAGAGGGAGATAGAATCATTACTTGAGGTACCACCGCTCCTTGATGACATTGATCCCTTCTTCTTGCGTGTGGGAGAATGGGAGAACCCGATGCCCTGGCTGAGGGATTTCGGCGAGATCGGGATGCGTGGGGGAGCTGAGCTTATCGATAAGCGCGGGGTAACAGCTGTCAATGGCGACGCGACAGGTGCTGGCCAATTAATGGCATAATTCAGGTACGAATCTCCAAAATTGTTTACGAAGTACAGATCCTGGGAGGTTCCCCAATCAACACCACACCCAGGACCTTGACCCAGACTCCGTCGAACCAGCAAGAATCGTGAGAACAATTGTCTTCTTGCTGATCCAGGAACTCCGTGATTGCACTCAGGTGGTCAACTCTACACCTGGAAGTTGAGAGCATACCCGTAATTTAGCTCCGCCTTAGCCTGGTGGTGCAAGAAGTTCGAACGCGCGCTGGTTGCTTCTCGCAACTTGTAAACCGCGGAAAGACATTCCCTTTCTCGAAAGCCCTCCACCCTCCACAACCATGTCGCTCCTCTCGGCGCATCTAGAGCAAATCGCATACTCATGCGAAGGGATAGACTCCCTCCCGTACGTCCCGAACCCTCCAAAACCAACCCTTCAAGATAACCCAACCCACCCCCAAAATACAGCGAAGCAAAAACAGAAAAGCTAACATCCCACCAAAAAGCTTCCCACCTCCCAAAATCTTCACCAACGCCCTCCTCTCCAACCCCCTCCAAAGCCATGTCTCTAGGGACAGCCTAAAAAAGGCC
>JUDQ01000481.1:8126-22592 GCA_000812075.1 Scedosporium aurantiacum
ATTTTATCCCCACAAACCGTAACTACTCCCCCATGTAAAAGAAACGTAGATCAAAATTAAACAAAGAATAATATCCCCGAGAAATTTTTCAATGTAATGTGCAATGCGAAGTAGAAAGAGAAAAAAAAAAATCGATGACGCTTTTTTACTGGCAGCCGCCGCGATGATATTAGGAATTAGGGATTAGCAAAAAAAAGGAAGGAATCACCAACTCGAAGATGAAGAGGAAGGTTTAACTCTCGCTTCGTGCTTCGGAGCAAACAATCCAAAAAGTACGGGAAGAGAAAGGTGCTTCTGGGTCTTGGCGATGCATGGCAGCTCCGCTTCTCATCAATGCACCCTTCACGCCAATGTCTTGGCATGGGCAGCCGCACCGCACTTGGAATTTCATCTCGACGGGGGGCCGATGAGGGACTGGGAGTGAAGCAATGTACTTCTTGCGAGATATGAGGGAGTGGGAAAGAGAGAGAGGGGAGAAGAGAGAAGGAAGGAAAGGACGGGGGGGTTTGAAGCTGTTTCTGGTCACACGTCGCCCGCGTGGGCAAGAAACGTCGCGCGGTGGGCGCAAATTGGCCCTGACAGCTTGCCAGCAATGTCCGAGGGGGAACGAAACTTGTTCTTGGAGATGGAACGGTGATGTCGCTTGGAGGTACCCAGACTCAAACTCAAAGGGATGATGGATGGATTGAACCTGGACCCTGGGCCCGACGCGAGGTCTAATAGGAGGAGACTAAACTTTGAAGGGCGTAGCTCCAGATTAGCTCGTCCAATGTCACCAACGGCCCAAAAGAGAGAGAGAGGGGAGCAGCATTTAGTCTGGTCAACCTCGCGAGATTTGAGTTTGCTGTCAAAAGAAATGGAAGGGAGAGCAAAGCGCAACACCGGGCTGCCATTCAGCTCAGCATTCGATCCTCGCCCTCTCAGTGCATCACTTATCACTTCGCAGCCAACACAGCAGCTAACGCAGCAGCCAAGTCAAACGCTCGGGGCTTGGCTGGTTCTTGGCTCAGCTGTTTGTGCTTGGCTGTTGGATGGATGATGGCTGTTGTTGGCACTTCTGGCTTGGTCCAGCCATCAATCTAAAGTCTCGGCCGAATTCCCTCATCTTGTCCTCTCCTTTCGCGTCTCAAGACAGGATTGCTTCAGACTCTTGAGCTGACTGCGTCCATTCTCCCCTTCTGCAGATTTAAGTGATGCCAGGGTTCGTCGTTACTTGCGTCTGAATCTACCTCAGCACACCTAGTGCGCCACTGATACAATATTCAATATCGAAAACTAATAGCGCAATATAACCCCCACTCGTCCCAACTCACGATGTCCAGTGCCCGGTGCCACTCCTTCCCCATCGAGGTATATCGGGGTGATCTCTGGGCGCTGCCACCGTCGCAGAATGGAAACAAGAATCGAGTTCTTTGGTGGAAGATAAAACAATCGAACCTTTTGACAAGTACCAGTGTGTGCTGATCCGCCGCAATCCCGGGCTTGGCTTTGGTCTTGGCGCATATGTTCCTGCAACGTTAGGAATGCGGTCTCTACGAAGTAGGAACATGACTTCCGAGAACTCGAAGGTTGACACCCATCAGCCAGCCGTACGAGCGGGCATGAGCACGGGGGCCCCTTTACCATCTACAGGTACGGCACAAACTACTTTGAATATACTACTATATTCCCTCGACCTCAAACGGTGCGGTAACTGCGAACGGGTGTAACCTTATATTTTCTTGGGCTTTCTCACAAGGGCCATCCTTGCCGGCACTTCTACGACCGGAGGACAAAGTAGAGTAGATTTGGATTCTCCAAATGTCTCCTCTCTCCATTCTTGATAATAGCAAGTAATATCGGTACAACCAGGCGAGAACGTCGATAGCATGATATCCCATCTGCTTCCATACAACCCTTCATACTTGCGTGTAACAGCCCCGTATTCTCGACCAAACAAATGAGAAGATTGCTTCTCCCTTGCACGCGAAGCATACCATATCAAGACGGCGATGTTGACGTCTCGTATCCCATTACGTCGATGATCTACAAAAGAAAGCTCAGATCAACAGTGTATTTGTTCGCTCCACCTCTCAAGGGAAATGTGCTTGGCGACACAATGTAGAATTGCAAGAGATCAGGGTTGTCGCATTCGCTGATGGGTGTGATGTCCAAGGCTCAGCCTAATCCAATCCATGGAGCTCGCAGATTGGGATTTCAAAACTTCATATATATTAGAATAAATCTATTTGTGCCGTGATAGACTCTATCAAGTCAAATTTAGATATATATCCCATTCTCATCTCTCTTACCTCTGGAAGACATTATACCGCTTTCCTACGCTGTCCCTTTTTTTCATGCAGAGTTCCCGGCTCATGAAGCTGAACATTCGTCCACTCTTTCTTTACCTGCTTGATCTTGCCTAACTCATAATACTTCAGACTGGCCATCTTTAGACGTAGTCCGCTCTCGAATGTTTTCCTTCCGTAAACCAGCGTGGCGCCTTCGGAGCCTCAAAGACCTTGATGACTTTTAAGCCTGGTGACAAAGGTAATCCATCGAGAGCTTCAAACGTCCATGTCACGTTCCCTCTTGACATGATCATGGTTCTGAGGATCATCGTTCGGAACATGGTCCCTTGGACAGAAGGAGAGAAAGCAGAAGAGAGAATACACCGGCAAGGCGTTTTCTAAATATACGACGCATTGGAAGATGTCCTTTGCGCTTTCTTCTTTTTCAACACTTGATTCTCATTCTAACATCAGGAAACCCGTGAACAGTCCTATTTGAACGTCCGTTCCAGGTGAGAATCGTAGCTGATACGGTATGATGAAGTATAGGACAGTATCTTTCCGATCATAGTCCGAGTCTTCGGTCTCAATGATGCGGTCAGTGAATCATCAGGGAGGAGCCCATAGGAGCGGTGAGAGCGCCTCTTGGAAAGAAAGGTAATTACCAGTGGGGGCTATTCTTCCCAGGTGTCATAGCGATAATGGAACGGTCTATTCTTGCCATCAATTTTATATTCGTGGCAGGAATGCGTTGAAGTCACGAATGATATGGAGAGACCGTAGAGATGACATGAAAGGTATCTCAAGTTTGGAAGAGTCTCCTCGGATGGCATTGGCATGTGGCCGTTGAAACTTTCTCTATCTAGTATTTCGGCCTTGAGTTCTCTCTGCCCACCGTTCGTTGCTATTCATGGAAGCCAAGTCAAATGGTTACTCGGCTCGTGGGAGACAGAGCGGTTTCTTTGGCCAGATATATTAGTTAGCCTTGACAGCTCTCCGTGCCGAGACATTGGGCGAGGCGTTCCCTGTAGAGATCAAAAAAAAACAACGAAGTGGACATGAGGAGCTGTTATAACTTGATGCTTTCTATTGATTTGCATTTCCGTATGTTTTATAGGAAAGAGAAGGATGATGGGGAAGAGGGCTGCGGCATAAGCCGTGGTTCCATCGCGAGATCGTAGAGCTTCTAGGTGGCGTGTCTAGCGATTCAGCTCTCAAGTTCCGTGATGATTATCATTTTTAGATATTTAGTTTGTTAGGGATATCAAGGAGTCAATCAGTTTAGATCTTCTTTTTGATTGATATCCTCAAGATCAAATCTTCGTCCGGCTACTCTGCTCCCTTTATTGAAGACGACGACGACGACAGGAGAAGCCATTCCTCAAATCCATAGGTAATAAGCTCTACTAAAATAATATCTTTGGGAAAGATAAATATCTTTCTTAGAAGAAACCAACTTAGAATCTCTCCTCCCACCTAGACTGCAAGAAAAAAAGAAACTGTCGACTCCCGGGTTCGAACCAACAACCTCCAGGAATAGCCTCAACTCCCAGCATCTCAAGGCTCCAATCCCCAGAACACAGCCAAAAGGCATTAAATGCGGAAAAAAGAAAAGAGGAAATGGAAGCCCCAGTAACATAGATTAAACGAGGATAGAAAAAAAAAGAATTTCAAGTACTCACGGAGGAGGATCGCTACTCCTTGACCCCGGTCATGACTCTGGCCATTGAGCGCTCCGGATATTGTTACCAGTAGGCCAATCTCAACGGTTGCATTTCTGCTTGAGCTGCTCGGTTGGAAGTCCTGACTGAGAAGTCATTTATATGTCTTATTCTAGTGATTTTTCTGGCGGAGGAGTGGAGGAAGAAGCCTTGGGGCCGCTTCCCTCCTCCTTCCTCGTTGAGATTCGCCGTTTTTGGGTTGAGAGAGTTGGAAGTTTTAGCTTTATAGATATACTTGGCAAGACTACGAATTCAGGTTCCTGCAACTTAGTTTCATAGAAATAAACAAATGTAGAGACGACGGTGCTCCCTAGAAACCTCGCTATTGGTGTCATGAGGGCCTGATTGAGCAATGATGACCATCGCCATGGGATTTTGATCCCAAATGCTGCTGCTAGACCTGACGACGGAAGAAATAGAGCTCATAGCCTATGATCTTCTTTCCGTTTCCGTTGGTTGGCACGGATATCTACCATATCCAGGACGCTCGTTGTTGGCCATCTACATGATAAGACGCAGAACTGTGGCTCCGTCGTCTCAAGGACTCGGCCGTCAAAGCTTCACGCAGAAGGAAGAGAATATATAACTTGGTAGAGAGTGCAAAAATATCCGAGTGGCTTTAATGGGCCAACTCAAGCCAGCCCTCACCCTCCAACAAGCTTCTTTCACCCCGTCTTCCCTTTACCCAACCTCCTACGAGCCACACTCTTCCTACCCCGAATACCATTCGTCTCCTCTTTTCCTCACCAGGAACCCATCTTGGAGGCCCTTAAAAAGCCCTTATCCTCCCTCCTATGACCCATCTCGAAGAAGTGATCTCCCTCCACCGTCCATAGATCCCCTACTTCCCTCACCCGGCTATCCACAAACCAACCGTACCAAGATCCAATATCCAAACATGTAGGAGCCAATTTGACGCGCGCAAAGGCTCTCGGTACCACCCCCCCCCCCCCCCCCCCAAGCGATTTCCGCACCGCTCTTCTGCCATCTGAAAAGTAGGCGGCCATCCACTTGGCGTTTGCCTAGCCACCCGCAGCAGAAGAAGAGTAAAGCGCTGAAGAAAGAAACCCCGCATAGAATCTCGGTCATACTGCGGGCAAACGGAGAGGAGAGAAGGCTGTCAGATGAGCATGGCCTCGTGGTCCCTTTCTCTTGGACATGAGGGATCTTGCTTTGAACGTTTCATTGCACTGGAGTTGGAGGGGTGCTCGACCAAGCGAAGTAGGGATCTCCTCTCCCCTGTGGCCGGTGACTGCGAAGCTAAGAAGAGGGAAGAGAAAGAGAACTTGGAACAGAGCTGCAGACAACACAGCAAACTCCTGCAGGAGAGAGGATAGGCCGGGATTTCTTTTGGGAGCAAACTACCAGACTTTTCCATTGAGGAAGGAAAATAACTTCTCTCTACCTGGTGATTTACATGCCTACGAACCATCACCGGTAGGGAAAAAAGTCAGCCTCAGCTGTTAGAAAATGCAAAGGAAACAGTTACACCGCCGCCTTAAGCAATCTGCATCCCCAAAACACCTGGCGCCGGGCTAACGCATGAGATGTGCTCCTAGGCAGAAACGGAGAAAAAAAAGAGATCTTTACGAAACGCCCGGTTGCATGCTTTCCAAGCCCCATCCCACTGCATCCCGTCTCCTGAAGCCTCTCTCATGATCTTAACCAAAAAAAAAAAAAGCGTCCCGTGGACACACCCTGCAAAATGCCGACTAAGGCAAAGAGAACAACACACCCAAGTCCTCTCAAGTGGCGAAAAAGAAGAAAGGCAAAGACTAAGAAAAGAGGAAAAACAGAATCATCATCACCAGACCAAAGCAGAGGAGCTCCTGCATGACGCCGTCGGTTTCTCCTCATGCTCACGCCCCTCCCCAAATCCGCTTGTTTTGAAATCTGCAGTCTCCAGAAACATCATTCTCACTCTGACAGGTTCGATTTGAATCTGGAGAAGAAGAACAGGAAGTAGG
This sequence comes from Scedosporium aurantiacum, assembly GCA_000812075.1. Classification (NCBI taxonomy): domain Eukaryota; kingdom Fungi; phylum Ascomycota; class Sordariomycetes; order Microascales; family Microascaceae; genus Scedosporium; species Scedosporium aurantiacum. The sequence goes on from JUDQ01000481.1 coordinate 14,085, forward strand.
AAACACTGAGTAGACAGACAGATAGACAGACAGGTGGAGAAGAAGGATTTAAGATTTTCTAGCATGGTCTAACACCCTTCCTGTCTACTCCTTTGTTCCTCCCTATCTCTTAAACAAGAAGGGGGGGACTTTGAAAACAAAATGTCAAGAAGTTAACCTTCTTTTGAAGCTCCATGTCGTCTGTAGCCAGTTTTCGGTTTCTGCCCCGTTTCTAAACACCGGTGCTTGAACAGCTTCCTCCAGGGTCCGAACACCGCGTTTCTAGTGAGCACTTTTTTCCTTTTGGCTTCAAGTTAGAGAAATCAAATGCCTCTCTCTCTCTCTTCTTTGCATCTAGGTTTGAGTTTTAGGGCAGACAGTAGAGTGATCGACTAGACGTAGTAACTTCTTCTTCAAAACACCCGTCTTCGGGGAGGAGCCGCTATTCTCATTTGTGCCCATCAGACTTGAAAGGACATGGAGACTTACACCTAGATCAGCGCTTGCATGATTTCGTTTTCCCCTCCGTCACTACTTCCTAGCACTTGTCTCCTAGCATCTACATCTCTGTAGGCATAGGGGAAGGGGGGCAAAAACAAGATGGAATATCCTTACACCTACCGCCGGACGGGGCCCAAGAGACCAAGGGAAGTCCGAGTCCAATTCCGTTGGACAACACCAGTCAACAGAAGCCAAGCATCATGATCAGCTTGCTCGACCCCTCCTCCCTGGGGCAACCAACTCATGAGACTTGCCCCCTCCGTCTGGTGCGAGCTAGTCAGACAGGGCCCAGCTGTTTTCCTCGCCACCAAGCTGATCGGTCATGGACACATCGTATTGAGCCGAAGAAAGCCAGTGCAAATCAAACCTAGCTCAATAGCCTCCCTCTCCATCTCAACAGGTTCGCAAAGAATAGCAGTCCTTCATCAGCGATGTGACACCCACCCCCTCTCTCATCTCGTAATCCCAACTTGCTCGCGCGTCGTCGTAGCCCCGTTATTGTTCACTAGACGCAAACACGTCTCCTTTTCGCCATAGACATCTCAATCTCCCGTACGAGGCTACACTGCCTCATTGTCTCGTTCCCCTGATGATTTCAAAAACACGCAGAGTTGCATTCGCGGACAAAATCCAATACCCGAAAGACCATCTCATCTCGCCAGTTCCAAAAGCCCTTAAACAAAGTACGCACCTCTTTTTTCCCGTTAGGGAGCTCGGATGGACTCGAACACCCTCGTGTGAATCACATTAAGATGAATATTAGCTCCCAAGAAACAAGAAAAAGAAAGTTGGACACCACCTTGGTCTGAGCATTTCCCCTCTCTCGCTCTCTCTCCCTCGAGTCTGAACACTGTTTCCTCGATTCACTCCCCCCCTCCCCACTGGGGTGAAGTCGTCTCGACCAATGCATTTCAATGAACGGCCCCCTCTTGTAAGCGGGGACCTTGAGAGCTCCCCCATCAGACCAAAATAGGATATATCACGTACACTAGAAAAAGAAAATCCCGGGTCTCTTTGCTGGTTTCACCATACCAGATTCAGCAGGATGGAGAGGGGCGATGCGCGGATGGGAACAAGGGGGGGGTTCAGTTGGACAGAGGATACGTCTCAGTGCTGCAAGTAATTAAACTGAGGGGCAATAGGTGTAGTGTAGAGAGAGAGAGAGAGGAGGAAAAGATAAGAGACAACTAGGAGTAGACCTTGTCTGAGACTTTTGGGGGGCGCGAGGGGAGGGAGGATCAGGAAAAAGAGAAACCCCGTTCCTGGAGGGACAGGGATTAATCGAGGACCGGTGCGGGCCATGGTGAGGACAAAGTGCGTCATATGTCCGAGCTTCGGCGGAGCAAGTTTCTGATGCCAGTGTGCGCGTGTGTGTATGTGTGAAGTGTGTGAAGGATTCGCTCGAGTCACTACCAAGAAAGGCGTAGCTGGGAATAGACAAGTCCAAACTGGGGGAGTGTAGTGTAGATCTGCCCAGCTTTCGGAAGCCGTCGACACCGGACCGTCGCAGGGCCAAGCTCGACCGGTGCTCCGGGAGGAACGGCTGCGGGGAATATCGATTTCCAAATCACGTACGAAGTAAGTGAGCGTGCCAAGTTGTGCTCTCTTCTTGCTTTGCTTTCTGCGCTTTACGAGTTGCGCTTCGAGACTTCCAATATCCAATATTCCCACCTTTCGTATCAACGTCGTATTCTGTCTGGAGCCACTTCGAATACGCCGCGAAACCAGCAAGACTCGGAAGGCCAAGAAAAGGGGAGAAGAAGAAGAAAAAAACAAGAAAAGAAAAGACTCTCAGGCTCTCCTGGAAGCATCAATGACATTCCCATCATGAACACCGATCCTGATGCTCACCTCCTCCGAGGTCTAATTGCTGACCACTCGAGTCCAATGCCAATGCAGGAGAATAGAAAAAGAAAATAAAAGAAGATCCAACTTGGGAGCGGCGAAGCAACAATACAACATCAGGGCGCTCGAGAACAAGAAAAGAGAAGGATGCGAAAAGAAAAGACGAGAAAAAAAAGAAAAGCGCCGCCAATGGTTCGCCTGGTAAAACAAGCCTGCAACCACCAAAAATGCACACCACCACAGACGGCCTCACTTCATCGTCAATGCCCTAAAAGAATGGCCTGGCCTAGCCAAGAGTAGGAGCACATCATAGCAACGCACGCCGTGTATGCAACCACAGTGACCAATGCAACATACCGAGAAATGCACTGCGACTTCGTACACTAAAACCGCCTCTCCTCTAGAGTGTTAGCGGGCTAAAGAGTGACAATAGCACGGCTCGTTGCTTCTTCGAGACGTTGCTTTTCTTCCAAATTCAGCCGAAATCGCATGTTAGGGCTCAACAAAACAATCAACTTACAACTTGCTTTTCCCACGTCTTTCCTAACCCCCGACTGCCGCGCTCGCTAGTCACCAGGTAGGGGAGTACGCCAATGGCTCTGTCGGTTCCCGTGAGTATAATGTAGAGCAGAGTAGAGTAGATCATGCTCTCAAGACTCACACGCCTCGGTAGTCTTCAGAGTCCACACACCCACACACACCCCCGTCCCATCTCTCACTCACCCTCGCTCACCCCCCCGAGAAGCAGCAGACCATGCAGCAATGGTACTGTAGTGTACTGTATTCGTACACTACACTGCTTCGTCTGGCCCTTATGCAATGCTAGCTCCCATATTCACTCCCCACGAACTACACTCCCGGGTGCGGGCGAGCGATCCTCCCTCTCCACCTGCACCAGCACTACTTCGTACTAGCCCATCTCTTTCATTTCCCCACCGTTCTTCTTTCGTCCTGCTCTCAATTGCTCTGGGAGCCCGTCCAGTGTGTCGTCAGCTGAAACCTATTCCCATTGTGGAGATCGCTAAAATCGAGAGAATAGTTGGTAAAAATACCACCTGATTGGCACAGGTCCAAGAGGGGGGGAATAAATAAAAAATTCCCGACAGGCTCGGGACCGAAACATGGGAGATCGAGAGCAATGCGCGGTGCAGCATCACTGGCCGGGGTCTCACGTTTTCGTCAAAAATCCACCACGATTGTCCAGGGTTAACGACAGGGCTATTTCAAATGCTTCGAACCGTGATGCGCAACGTCGATTGCTAGGCGATAGTTCTGGGGTTCGTCGTGCACAACTTGGACTGCAAACACGCTGCCCAGATGTTCGCAGTACTCCTCAGTACACACCAACCCGAAAACCCACTGTGGTAACCTCACCTCATTCGAAAAGGTAGAGGACCATACCATCCGTTCATATCTGCACCCCAAGGAGTGTCTCGAGTAAACTGCTCGTATCACCTTACTTCTTCTCTGGCTCCGCAACCACCTTTTCCTTGCATCTCTTTCGTTTTTCCTTCTCGTATGGATCTCGCTTGTCGCACTTCATAGCTCAGTTTCGCATGCTCGTCTTGCTGCAGTCCTACTAACTAGTAGCAGTAGTTACTGAGATGGTAAGAGGACGGCCAAGCATCATGGTGTACTCACGCTTACCAACCCAAACCTCATCGACACCATCACGACGTAGCAGTTTCCCATCCTCTTACCTTCGCCCTCCTTGTCTCTTTTTCGTTGCTGGGGTTCCCTGGCTGCTTGAATGCGGTCTTTACTTATCGCAGTTTAGTCAATGAGATGATCCACGGCCACCCTTTCGTATCCGCGATTAACTGCTGGGGTTCCTCGGGTAAGGTTATGTGTAACTGCCATTTGGCTCTTCTCTAAAGCCGTCCTACCTCTGGGAGAGCAAACGGAAAAGAAAAAGAAAGATAGTAGGCACCGGTGAGCCGAGCCTCACTGACGCATGTTTAGCTTGCCACATGGAAATAATGCCGACGGAATGGGCCCGAATGCCCAGGCAAAGAGACTGCCGAGCTCCCGACTGAAAACGCGAGAGCCGAGTCGTCCTGTCGTTCTTGAGCGTGGACATTATTCCAGGGGGATGGGTGCTGCTGAAGTGCATCCCTTTCTCATCGTAAAAAATTGGGCTGCTGGCGGAGGAACAAGACACCAGATGGGTTCCTGAAGAAAATAAGATTGCCCCCCAACCTCCCCCAGCCAATGTCTCTGAACACGGTGCATCTGAAGAATGCGCCACCTCTCCCGTGCGACGTACATGCTGAGCTTAGTTCAAGGATGTAGCTTGTACTGAATTCCTCTGTAACTCGTGAAATGGTGTGGTGGTGTGGCTCACATTCTGGTGTGCTCGCATTTTCGAGCCTCGTTTGGGCAACACTTGGGGGATGACATTGCCCATGTGTACCGCGTAGGACGAATTCCCGCAACCTATTCCAAGGTCATAGAGCTATCCGAAGGCCGCAGGTGTACGATTCATCCGATCCTTGGTCCGTTCCCCAGCAAATCTGTACATGTAAATGCTGGCCACTCAATGGCCTCCATGTCGTGTCACGCCACAAACCCCAATAGCTTATGCATGAAGTAGGTTGAGAAAGCCCGGACTGTGAGGAGAAGAGGCCTGCGGATTGCATCATTCTAACAGATTTCCGCAAGGTCCCGAGAAGGAGTAACTCAAAACCCCTCTCTTCCTGCGGTGGTCAAAGCCGCTATCTATGAGATGAACATGTGTTTGGGAGACGTATCCCCCCCTTCCCGGAGATACGAGACATGCGTTCCCCGGGTGTACGAGCCAGGTAGACCGAGCACACGTCACGGATCCTATCAGGTGTGTCACGTCCTTCACCGAGTAGTCTGCGGTCAGGAAAGCTCGGTTATCGTCCCCCCTCTCGCTCGGCGAGACCTCTTCGCATACTCGCTTTCTGCTCTCCAACCTACAATGGGTAATGACTGTCATCAACACATGGGGTTGTTGGCAGGTTCCTGCAGAATTCCGTGTGGAGAGTGAACCATACATTAAATGACTGATTAGCAGACCAACACACGCATCCAGAGGAGGGTCGGAATGTGTGACACCGATGAAAATTAAGGGTCCTGAGACGAGGCATTTCGACTTCTGGAGGGAGGGGGAAAAAGGAAAAAGAAGAAACCCAAAACGAAAATAGAGTCTCCCGCATCTCCAATGAGACTTCTCTTGGAGGAGAATTGTGGCTGCCATGGAAAAAATCATGGAACATATGCAAATGCGATGTAAGAATTTAGAAGTATTAGAAGCTTCCCAGCTCAGCCAATCCAGTAAAATCCAATACTTGCATGCAAGCCATTCTTAACCTCCCCGGGATTTTTGCAGGGTCATTGCAAACATAGGAAAGTCGCTATCCTCGTCTCATAGGTGGCCTGGTATCTTTCTGACCCCCTCCGTTGATAGTTTCTCGGGAAGCAAACAGGATGCTTCGACATACATGCAGAAAAAGCAAAGAGTTGGCAGGATACCTTTCAAAAAGCGGAATACTGTGGCAAACCCCGAGTACAAAGTGATTTCAAACCCAGGAGGGAGAACTCTACCTGAGGGCCCTTTCTTCCGCACTTGATATGACACTGAAGTGGTATTTGTGAGGTTGACGGCGTTGGGGACGACGCAAGGACGGAAAGGACAGCTGCACGACTAGGAGTCCTGCGGGTAGCAGATAATACACGCCATGTGTCAAGGAGAGGCGAACGACTTTGGATTCTGAATGTCTAGTTCACCGCTCACCTCGATCTGCTTGGTTTCCGTGCATGCAGATGTTGAGCAGCAACGTCAACAACATCAATATGGGGACAGGGTGACCGAGCGAGCAGACTGATGACGTTTCATGGTGATCCCTTGCCAATTCCCAAAATACCAATCATCTCCTTGGAATCGCATTATCAACATGCATGATTGAAAGTCCTCGGACTCGCCCACATCTACTTGTGGTTCCGAGATGGCAACCAACACTCCTTTGACGCATTTACGCCTCGACAGAAGTCGTCTTTGCTCTCGTGCTTCGGAGTTGTCAGGAGTATGGAGCAACAGGGAGCTTGGAGCAGGGCCTGGCCTGGCTCCCGCTAACCAATGCCACCTTGCAGGGTTGGCTTAGACTGGATTGACATACCCTTGAGGGCTAGGAAGCCTTCGAAAAGCGCTAACCCGTTCGAGACCTTGGCTGTCAAATTCAGGATAGCACATATTCAAGGTGCCTGTCTACTTCGTACGGTCTGGTCTGGTCTGGTCTGCCCAGCTCTGACGGGTGGGGAATCTCTCATGATTGTTCCTTGAAACGCTCCTGGTAAGGCACGAAGGAGTGAAGTGTAGTGTGGTGCCCGAGCATCCGTCAACGTTACGTAGGTGCTAATTTAGTAATTGAGGCACTCGCTTGCTCGTGTCATCGGTAGATCACCACAGGACCGATCCGTCAAGGGTCCCAGCTCCACCAAGACTAGGAAGGCTCGGCAGGATGCTACCCTTTTAGTGGAACAGAGCCAGGCTAGATCGGCCGAGAGAAAGAGAAGCGGCGGTTCCGATCTATTGCTCTCCGTCATACTTCCATTTTAGGAACAATCACAGGATCGACTGGCCTCGGCTCGGTGGTAGATTTCCATCACTGGCAATCGTTCCTTTATTACCCCACAACTAAGTGACGGCACGTCTTGGCGTGTTCGGTCCGTCTAATAGTTTGATGGGCTATTGGAGGCCAGAAATGGCCCACTCAAGACGACTTGGGTTGGTCATAGGAAGTTCTTAGTGCCACCTCGCATTGCTTTGTCAGGTGTGTCAGGTGTGGCTTGACTCGCTCCCATTGCGATGTTGCTTTACGCGTTGCATCATTGAAGCAGGGTGACAAAAGATAGGCTCTCATTCCTGATCGGTGCCCTCACTTGTATCCTTGCTTATCGATGATCTGCCTTCCCCGCCCAAAAAGCCCCTGTCATATCGAGGAGAGGGGGGCACGAGGAGGGGCATTGTAAGCTCGATCGTACTAAAGCCACCTAGGGCTGTCGAATCCTGCGTATCGCTTCGGGTTGCACCGAGGTTTCTCAAGGGGGGGGATGGAGGGGCATGCCAAACCATGCTGGCCAGCGTCTGCATGCACTTTAGCAGTGACCTCCCCTGCAGAGTCAGCCAGACAATTGAATTACACACAGGCTATGCCATACGACCTCTAAGTTGCTGACCATGTCGCAATTCGCACCTTTAGGTCATCGCTCTTATCAACCGAGTATGACTTGGCTTGGTAGCCCCAGGGGCAGCGAGAATGCTGTGAAATGAACAACATATGCAACCAAAGGACCATGAGGCCAATCCCTGGTTCTCAAGTTGCAGGGGCTCAAAGCTCAGATCGCTGACGGGGCCTGCTAGCATGCTCCGTACCCGAGGGGGAGGTTCAACAGCCTTCGGAGGAATTGTGAAGCGGCGGGACGCTACGTTGCTCGAGCAGAGCAATGATTTGCGACTAATTCGTTTCGGGTGGGAAATCATCCATACGTAGATTAGATTAGCAGACTGCCCATATATGTGTAGTTGATGATCCTGTGACTCCTGTCCGCAACGGACGAGGATCGACAATCGATCTTCGATCTTGGAGCGCCTCTTGATGATGATGATGATGATGATGGCGAATGACTTTCAATCGAGAAAGCTTGGATTGCTGTGGCTGCGGCAGTTCGTTCCAAACCCACTCGCATTGATGCAGGTTGGGAAGCGTTCACCAATAAGCAGCACGGCATTCGAGACACTGAACACCAAGGACGAGCAAGTTCGTGGGAACTAGGGTGCTCGCAATCGCCGTATTTGGAAAAGCCATCTTGCTCGGTTAGCTAGCGTTATCATCGTCGCAATCGAACCCCTTGTGTGAACCGTCATGGAGATCTGGATTTGCATCCGTACTGCCTACTGCCCTCAGGGAGCTCTCACTTCTCGAATAAAATGTGGCTTCAATGCTTCTTGACGAGCAGTCTGTGGGCAGAGCTATTAGTGCTGGCTCGAGTCCGTGGTGACAGAAATAGCTGGGGTAAAATGTGCCGATGTGCTACTTCCCAGTAGTGTCCGCTACAGAACTAGCAGCTCTGGTGGGCCTTTCCCATCGAAGTACCTCAATTGTAGCTCGCCTGTCGAACAGAGGAAGTGCGAGCAACAATCCCCCCCACCCCCTCCCC
>JUDQ01000482.1:0-22559 GCA_000812075.1 Scedosporium aurantiacum
AGGAGACGTTTCAAAATACCACGACAATTAATGAGGAAAAAAAAAAAAAAAAAAAAAAAAAAAAAAAAAAAAAAGGGAAAGCAAAAAGAAATTCGCCTCGCCATGATGCGCTCCAATCCCAGTCTCAACAGACTTATCCACCTTGCTTAATTCCTCCTCCATCTCAGTTCCCCCCTTTCCCAAGGATTAAAAAAAAAAAAAAAAAAAAACACAAAGAAAAGAATTCAACGACGACGCAAAGACTCAAGCGCCTCCCGTTTCCTCCTCTCCTTCTCCAACTTCAACCTCTTCTCCAGCTGTTGCTCACGCCAATCATCCTGTTTAGCGATATACTCAGCACGCTGTTCCTCGTCGTCAATCTCGTCCATGCCCGCCTCCATATCTGAGGACCCGTCGTCGGAGTAGTAATGGCGCCCTCCAAGACCGCCATCGTCTTCGTCCTCATCGTACTCGATGAAGTCGCTCATGTCGTCGTCTTCTTCCTCGTAGCGAGAGGCGCGGCGGCGCTTGTCGGAGCCGTAGCGGGACATGGTGGGGTTGAGGATGACGCCACCGGTGGTGGATTTCTTCTTGTCGGCGGAGGGGGCGGTCGGTCGGGGACGGGCAGTGCCGGCGTAGCCTGTGGTCGGAGGCCTGCGGATCTTTTTGGCGGGTTCGGGCTCGGCGGCGGATGGTTTCCTCTTTGCGGTGGTGGTGGTGGTTGTGGCGGTGGTGGTGGAGCCGCGACGGGGGTCTTTCGAGGAGGAGGACGGGACTGCGTTGGGGCGGGATGACGTGGGAGCGTTTCGACCGGGGATGGGTTTTCGCGAGGCGGAGCGGGGGTCGGGTTTGGGTTCGTCCTTATCCTTGTCCTTCTTCAAGGAAGGCTTTTCAACCTTTTTGTGCTGGATCTTGCCGACTTGACCCATCGTTTCCTGGGCTCGTTGGGCCCGGGCCATAATCTCGGCGAAAGATCCCTTCTTCGGAGGCTTCGCGGGAGTCGTGGCGGACGCGGGATTTGAAGCACCGACCTGCTTAGCAGGCGCCGACGAGGGCCGCGAACCGGCCGTACCGTTATATCGCGAGGAGGATGCATCGGGTCGGGACGGGGTACGCGAGATCGACGACGAGCTCGCCTTGTTGTCGAGGGGTCGCGATGAGTTCTGCGGACGGGTGAGGGACGACGAGGGCTTATCGTCGGGTCTCGCAGGTAGGGAGGGGCGAGCCGAGGGGCGCGACGCAGGGGTGTTGCCAGACCCCGTCTTCAGAGACTTTGCGGGATCTCTGCGCAGTTCCTCCTCGGGTTTTCGCTTGGGGACTGGGAACGGTCGGGGGACGGGACGAGCGGGGCTTGACGAGGGCTTCTCGCCCGTGATTTGGGCGAGGAGATTGCCGATTCCACTCTACGGGGAGGCGGGGGGTTATTAAATTATCTATATAGAGAGCCCCCATGTGTGCGTGTGGGAAATGATTCGGAAACCTACCGCCATGCTGGGCTAACGTCTCGCTGTGGAGATTTCAAACCTAGAGGAAACTGTTTCGTGGGACCGCGAAACAGAGTCGAAGGGATGAGTAGTCGTAAGACCGAAAGGAAGGGAAGGAGCGGATGTGATATATCAGGCCCAAGCCATCGGGGAGGATGTTTTATAGAAGGCAGTTGCCAGTGTCGTGGTGTTGGGACTGTCACGAGCTGTTTTCGGTAGAGTGCCCTAGGCAAGGCGGAGAGAGTGTCTCCGTTTGTATGTGTGCGTGTGCGGAAACTCTTTGGTGAGGGAGTGATGCGATCGAAGTGGAGGGGCCTTGAAATGACACGGCAAATAATGGGGAAAAATAGCGAGAATTTTTTATGTGGAATGGAGGGGAAGACAAGGCACTTGCGAACCAAAACAGCTCGTTCTTTGAAGGACGGAAGGGGGTAAAGAACGAGGAAAGGTGCAGAAGAGCAAGGAAAAACGAGTCGGCGGTAATAGATGTGGAATGGGTCTGGTCGTACAATGTTGGTTGTGAGGCCGAAAATCTTGGGCAGCCACATTTTTTGTTCATTAGTCATGCTTGCTTGGCCACCGTTCACAGTTGGCGCCTCATTTCTGGGGATGACGTCTGTTGGCAGTGTAATGGGGTGACAGCCTCGACGCAGTCCAGGCTCTTCCTACAGAGTCACGTGAGTCCTACCCTCATCCAGCCCAGACAACATCGTGAGTTTGGGTGGAGAGCAAGCATGGATCAATGATAAGTTGCATTCTCCTATTTTGTCCTTGGATGAAAGGCAGAAGTGATATTGGTTGTAAATCTCTGCACTGTTCTGCCTGCGGAGACAGCACAACGTTCAGAAAGTTTGAGTAACGACTCTTCCTCTCGCCCTCTTCTCGTGAGGACGATGGAAGAATGCTCACCACACGGACCACGGACGCGCGCTTCAACGACCATAGTAAGGCTCACCTGGGAATGTGGTGCCACTCTGGGCTTGCCTCACTTCTCTTGGTTCATGTTTGGGTGAACCGATGGCGCGGTGGGTGACGTCCTTAACATATTCTATGCCTCTGGGCATTGTCAACGAGGCTCGTCGAACCGCTGGTGGTGTTTTGATGCGCAAGCCTCTGAAAAAAACCTCCCGTATCGCACTTTTTTTTTTCTTGCGCTCTAGCCGATAATGGGGTTGCGCCCCATCTGTCTAACCATACAGATCTTGTTAACATCGAAGTAATTGGTCAGACATGGCTCATATGCCGACTTCCACTGGATCCAACGTCAAAGAAAGGATATTTCACTTAGAACCAGGTGGAACATCAATCAATGTAGTCGGAGTTCGTCCGGATATCTTCCTCGATCTCTTGACTATTCAGAAGAGTCTTGAACCTGGTCTACCCTCACCTTCATTACATCATGTCTCTTGACATAGTCACCAATAGCCACTAAACTCTACCAACGCGTCCGGTTCGAGAGTATAAGTTACGTAGGTCCCTGGTGGTGAATCATTCATTTGCGAAGAACCGAAGGAGGTTGGTAGCGGGCCCTTGACTATTAAGCAAGTTCTCTGAGGCCGAGCTGACAACCCTACCAAAATGCGGGGATGCTCCGATCACTAGGTCCGACGAGATCATTACGGAAATGAGGGCGGTCCTTACTACAGTATTTGCGGTAGTTAGAGCTGACATCGGATCTGAGGAACTGCTTAGCAAACACGAGGAGCGAGGCGTTTGTCCATTCATTTATCTTCGTAGCAGGAAATTCGTCTGGCACGACACTTTCTTGAGAGGAACTTGACTCGATAAGGGACTCCCGCTCACTAAATGGTCTTGGCAGGGCTCTGCCTCTACTAATGTATAGCAAAGGAACCCGAAAAAAAAAAATCCGGTCTTCTCTAATTTCGGGTTGTACTCTTTTGCTCGTTTTGTTGTGCACTGGAGGAGTAGCTAACAATGTTTTATCCGGCTGGACTTGACTTCCTTCCTCGAGTGACTTGTTCCCTTGCTAATCGAGGAGTAGTTTGCGGGTCGCTTCCGTAGAGCATTAGGCGACTGCATGCTGTGAAATAACCATCAGTAGTCAACACTGCGACTTGGGGGACACCTCATAAGAACAAAATATTCGTCCCCGCTATTGAAGCTGGGCGAAAGCTGAATCTCAAGATCTTCCTCTTAAAGTGAAGGTAGAAATTGGGATCATAAACCAGGCAATAAGCATGATGGCGAGATATTGACTCGAGAAAGGGACGGAGATGAGGGAACGAGGGTTATTAGCAGCCGTTGTAAAGTACACGACCAGGTGCTCAAGTACGGATTGAGGATTTATCAGGCGTTTTACTTTCGGATATAGGATAGAAGTAAGAGGATATACGATATCAAGCCTGGCATTGACTAGCATGTATGACGTCGATGAACATCCCATGGACAAAAGCCATGGAAGGGCCCAGGGTTTTCTTTATTTGTAAAGGCTGTCATACTAACTTCAGGCTGTTCTAATCATATCATCTATAAGACTGAGGGTTATCTCTGGAGATGCCTCGTGAGGTGAGTGTGTGAATGTTGCTGCCTTGGGGTTTGTTAATGAGGGGTCGCACTGCTACTTAGAAAGCCAAGGGATTTTTGGGTTCTTCAATCAACGTCTTTTAATAGAATTATTCTATAAAGTTAGGAAAAGTTTTCTTTTCCTATATAACAATTACACATATCTAGTTCCTATAGATGTTAGTATCTTAACACTTATAACTTAGAAAATTTAGTCAACTAATGGTTTTTAAGGTAAGTGGCCTCAGGTAGAACTCTTAGTGGATTTGATATTAAGTGGGAAATGTAAACCTATGGTAAATGGAATCAGGTTCCCTCGCATGTAGCTAGCTATACTAGTTCTACCTCTATTGAATATAGAAGAGAGGAATGCCTTTCCTTCTGTCTTCCCTACTTCATTCATCACCTCTCTCCACACATCCAGAATTCCACCAAAGCCACCACTCATCAACAACGTCTGAGAATCCCATACTCCTCAGCTGACGGGATACTCGGCGTCTCCAATCCGGCCGTGCATCTTCATCCTCGACCGGAAGGTCCATTCCACTAGAGAGGCAAAACTTAGTACAAATCCATTCCTTAGGGACGAATCCAGCTGTTTCCCAGTCAATTATTCCAATCGAACTCTTAGCAAGGTCAAGAATAATGTTCCCCGGACCCAAATCGCAGTGGTAGAAAACGAAGGTCGAACAATCCATGCCGAACTCCTTGCAGTTGCCGAGGAGGTGCTGAGGGTCGCAATTTTTCTCGGCTCTAAACTTGGTGAGAAAACGATCCGATAATTGCTGACCATCCACGCCACTTATCCCTACACCCTTCCATTGCGCAAGCTCCTCGCAAATGTTAGCAATACGGCATACGTAATCGTGTCTTGTCGTCTCGTCCATCTCGTGCCATGCTTCGGAAAGTGTCTGGCCCTGTAGTTTACTGAGGACAATATAATATCGCCCGTCAAATTCGGTGTGGTAATGCACATTCGGGATATCGAAGCTGAGAGGGCCATTCTTATGAAGGAAGTCAAGAGTGACATGCTCCCGAGTCGCAGTTGGCATGTCAACCTTTTTTACTTTGATAAACGCTTTGCCGACGCGCCAGACTGCCGAGACACCTCCTACATCGTAGACTTTTTCGAATTCGCTGGTCGGGGAAAGTGGCAGAGATTCAGGAATGGAAATCGCCTCGGAGAGGACAAAGAATGAACCATGGCCATCACCCCATGACGGCCGATCAAGTGGAGGTGAGCGCTGTCGGGAGAGTAGCAGTTTGTCTGCAATTAACCAAGAGTTATCGTCGATCTCTTGTATTGAGTTGTTGATGGGGCGCATTTTTGGCGTTGTAATTTCAAGGAGTCGGTTGAAACACAGTGTAGAGGATAGGGAGTAGGAACCGGTGAAATATTTAGGAGCCTTTGTGATGGGTACCGAGTGATTGTATAGCTCCAAGACTTGAGTTAGTGATAGAAATAAGTGGTCAAGACTCTGTTGGGGGGTATTAGTAGGTGACATTAAGGGATGTTGCTAAGAGTCGGTGAGGACTATAGCAGCTTTGGGCTGTAATGCCTTGCTGTCGACGTTGGATAGCAACCGACCTATAAGTCGGGCCATCCCTCTCACTGCCTTGTTTCGGACGCCCAATTCATCTAGCCGCTTTAGCTACTCCAGCTACATTAGAGGAAACTAAGATATTAAGTCCAAGCATAGTCATTTCAACTACTCTCTCTTATTAGCTAATTATTTTAATTATTTTATATTAAAATACCTCTAGCTACTACTAGTTGGCTGGCTGCCCTCTACTGGAATAGCGGTGTGGCTACTATGAAAACTTTGTAGTCTTTGGCTTGCTTCCTGGGCTACTGCCTTCACTTTGGGTGAGGAGCTTAATGCCTGGACACTGCGTGTAGGCGCTGCAGCTGGTTGTCGAGGTCAGGATTTTCATCTCCTGGTTCTCGCGGAGGGCGGAAATCATCAGAACGATGGGTTCAGAGCTGCACATTCTCTGACTCCGGCCTCCCAGGCGGATTCGGCCATTTGCTCCACGACCAGCGGAATCTGGGGTGGCTCTCCACCGACCTGAGTGTGCCCAATGGGGCTACCTCCTGTTGAGCCTGTCGTGGGGACGTGCGAAAGTTGGTAGGCAGTAATGTCGCAATACGGTAGACGTCCCTGGCCATTCATTTTGAGATCATCATCGAACTCCTTCAATGTGGCTAGCTTCGCGCCATTCCCATATGCATAGACAATTTGGCCAGGGGTCGGAGCGGGGCCGCCGTTCTCGTAATATTGAATAATGGCCTCGATGTTCTCGCGTTGGGATGGATCTAGTGGGATTTGCGCTCGCAGCCTCTCGATTCTGTTGCTGATGCTCTCAAACTGATAAGCGGACATTTTGAATTGAAAAAAAAAAGGGGGGCGAAGAGAAAAAAGTGATGGAAATGTGATGGATATGTGTGGTGACGATGAGAATTGAGGCTGTTAGGATTGAGGACTTCTTTTATTTCGCTCAGTGTCAAGGAGAACTCCTCGTCACAGACGTAGTAATGTTTGCGTCAACGTTTTGTGGAAACTTGATGAATTAGGGAAAGAGTTTTCCATAACGGAAACACAAAAGGCAACTAAATAGTAGTCTGGCTGAGGGCCGGGAGAACCGCAATCACTTTTTAGATAAGACGCCTGTTGACAGATGGACGAGAGTGTCGAGACGCAGGGACCAGTGTCGTGTGATGTGACAATGCATGTGGTCCCCAAAGTCCAAAATTAGCAGTCAAGCTCCAAAACCCTGAAAAATTCCCGTGACGGACAGCTGGTGCCTACCGACATCCAAGCGACATCAGGTGCAGCTACTGAGATGGCACCACTGGAATGCCCCAGAGATTTCCGGTCACATCCGCTCGGGGGAAAAAAAAAGGAAGGCAGGCTGAGACGGACCCTCGAAACCCTGTTCCGATGAGAGAGTTTCAATGTTCCATTTTGTTTCGGCTGTCGAAGCGTGTGACTGGCTGAAAAGTCGGGCTGATGAGAGGCATAACGTCATGGTACATCATCACAAGCCTTTACCGGGGTTATGTGGGATGGTCAGGCACCATCGTCCAAGCAGCATCTCTCCCAGCACAGCTCCATGTCCTGCAAGGTTCTAGGGGACTGTTTTTTCATCTCCCTCACCCCGCTCCCATCGTTGGCGCACGTTCTCCAGAATGAGGCGCCAAAGTCTTCCAACCCTAATGGTCTGTTGACGATGGATTGGAAATGGGAATGCTAACTTATCGTAGGGGATGCCCTTTAGACTTTCTCCTCTGGCGATATTCCCTTCCCCACGTGTAGTTAGCCTGGCAAGAGGATTGGCCACGCCGCGAAGTAGAGTAGCCACACGACGCCATTAGACTAGTAGGACACAACCACCACGGGCTGATCATCCAGTGCATCCACATCCACATCCACATCCACAACCACAACCACCTTTGTGGTTCCTCCCCGACATTCCGTGCGTGTACTGGATGAAACTATTGGCCGTAGTCGTAGATGTGAAGAAGAGGGCCGAAGTTGAAATGCAAAGAAGACTGCGTTTGGAGTGTTTTGCAGAGCACGAGAAGGGAAAAAGGGGACGTGATGCCCAGTGTTTTAACTGGGGAAAAAAACGGGAAAGAACCATCCAGGTCACGCACTATTCCAGCCCAAGCAATTCTTCGTCTTGGCATCTTCTCCCTCGCAACAGCTCGCATCATCATCGCATCTGCCTTCAATTTTTTCATTGCTGCATATAGAGAACTCGTTCTGCTCTTCGCACCTGATAGATCTTCATGATTTCCCTGCCCTTCTTAATTACCCCATTACGTCCCTAGCGACCTCGGAAAAATCAAGAAAAACCATGCAACTCAGCCTTGTTTGCGTGACCGCTTCTGACAGACAACACCCTTGATTCTGTCTCTCCCATCGCACTACTACACTACTCATCCGCCACAAAATCTTACTTTGCCCACGGCAACCCGGCATTACCGTGACGCAACAATCCAAAAGCCTTCATAGAGTTTCTTTTTTTCCCTTTGACTTTTTTTTTTGTTTTTTTGTTTTTACAAATTCCCTAGTCAGCAGTTATATATTCTTCGCTTTCGTGGCGTGCGCCGATCTCTCTCCTTGGTCTTCCTTTTTTCCTCCTTGCTCTTTTTTACCCTTCCTTCCCTGGCCCCTACGGATCCTCGATCCCTTGTTGACGAGGGCAGGGTCAACGAAGAATGGCAAACTGTCTCAGGCTCGGTTTCCTCGCCGGCCTATACGCCACCCTGCACTTAGTAGCGGGTGCGTCGGCCGGTGAGAACTTGCAACAGGTGCTGAGCTCCGACCCCCCCCAGCTTGATGCGACACGTCCATCTAGTTCCGGCCAAAAAGGGCTACGCGGAAGGTTTCTACACATAACAGGTATGGTTGCCTACTTCTTCCTCTCCACCTTCTCACCCTTTTTCACAATGTATCGGTGGCTGCGAGGTTTCGCGACAGAAGACTGACCGGTTCTCTCTTTTCTTTTTTATAGATTTCCACCCCGACGAATTTTACAAATCCTACACCAACATCGACGAGGCTTGCCACCGCCGGAAAGGAAACGCCGGTCCGTACGGTGCCGAGCTCACGAGCTGCGACTCGCCCAGATCTCTGGCAAACGCGACGTTAGAATGGGTGGCAGCGAACCTCAAGGATGACATCGACTTCGTAGTATGGACGGGTGACTCGGCGCGTCACGACGGCGACGAACTTCTACCCCGGACGGCTGCCGAGGTACTCCGATCGAACAAATACCTCGCCGACCTGATGTTTAGCACCTTTGCCGACGAACAGAACCCCAACCGACTAGCGATACCCGTCATCCCGAACATCGGAAACAACGACTTCCTACCCCACAACATCCTCCTCCCGGGGCCCAACAAATGGCTCCAACACTACACAGAGGTCTGGCGCTCCTTCATTCCCGAGGAGCAGCGCCACTCGTTCGAGTTCGGCGGCTGGTTCTCCGTCGAGGTCATCCCCAACCGCCTGGCCGTCTTCAGCCTCAACACCATGTATTTCTTCGACCGCAACGCCGCCATCGATGACTGCGTGAATCCGGTGGAGCCGGGCTACAAGCAGCTCGAGTGGTTGCGCATCCAGCTCGCCATCCTGCGGTCGAGGGGTATGAAGGCCATTCTCATGGGCCACGTGCCACCCGCGAAGACGGACAGCAAGGAATTGTGGGACGGGACCTGCTGGCAGAAGTATAGTCTCTGGCTGCGCCAGTATCGCGACGTCATTACCGGCTCGATATACGGCCATATGAATATTGACCATTTCGTGATTCATGATACGAAGGAGATCGACATCGATTTTATTGGCGGCGCGGCGGATGAAGTTTCGGATGAGAGTATCGACTTGAGCTTTGGCGACGAGGACGACGAGGATGACAATGAGAACGAAAACGAGGAAGACGGTGAAGATCAAGATCTCGAAGACCTCGTGGAGCTGAAGAGAAGGAATTCAGTATCGCCGACCTCAAGCAAGGGCAAGTATCTCTCTGAACTCCGCGACATGTGGGCCAAGCTCCCACCGGTCAAAGTTCTATGCCAAGGAGAGCAGGGTGCCGAAACATCGGACGCAGAAGACCAGGGAAAGAGAAGAAAGGGCAAGAAGAGGAAGAGCAAGAAACAGAGGAAGAAGCAACACCTCAAGAAGCTCGGAGGCAGGTGGGCCGAGAGGTACCACGTGTCGCTCATCAGCTCCAGCGTCGTCCCCAACTACTTTCCCAGTCTCCGCGTTTTCGAGTATAACATTACCGGGCTTGAGGACGTACCCAGATGGAGTCCTCCCAACGAGGGACTCCCATCGACTCGTCAGTATGCTGAAGACGATTCGGACCTGGCTGACCTACATCAAGAAATTGAGCTTGCCAAGGCGATACGAGCGGCGAGCCCCGGTAAAGGGGGCAACAAGAAGAAAAATAAGAAGAAGAAGGGCAAAGGGAACAAACCCAAGGACCCCAGCCTCGTCATTCCCGACCCGCCCTCGAAGACGGCTGTTCCCGGACCGGCGTACTCGATGCAACCCCTCACCTTGACGGGGTACACGCAGTATTTCTCGAACCTTACCGACATTAACAACTTACCTCCGTCCAGCGATCCCAAGCGCAAGAAAAAGCCCGAGGCCAAGGAGTTCAACTTTGAGGTCCAGTACAGCACGTTTACCGACAAGGTCCTCAAGCTGACCGACCTCACGGTGCGAAACTACGTCCGCCTCGCATTTCGCATGGGTCTCGCGGCCGCCGATGAGCAAAAGTCCAAGAATCTCAATAGTTCCAATCAGGATGAGACAGATGAGGATGAGTTCGACGATGGAGACGATGAAGGCACCGATTCGCCAGATGAGGACGAAGACGTTGATGAGGAAAGCGAACTAGTGGAGTGCGAATCCTTCGATGGCACCGCTCTCAAGAAGAAAGATAAGAAGCGGCGAAAGAAGGAGTCGGATCGGGCGTGGCGCCGGTTCGTAAAGTATGCATTTGTGAGTACGGGGGTGGAGGAGGCTTACAACTTGGTTGGGGTGCGGCGAGATGGTGATGATGAATGATTGCTTATGATTTTGATGACAATTTTTTTTTTTTTCTCTTTCTTCCTTTTCTTGGATTCTATTCCTCTTTTTTTTTTTTTTTTTCCCCTCCTCTTTTTTGAATGATTCCCGATGGGCGTTTTTCTTCTTTGCATTGTTAGAAATATATTTTTGCATTTTTCGGACGGGGTGGGATGGAAATGATCTGATTTTAGAGTGGAGGGGACGGGGAAGAGGCGAGGCGAGGAGAGGAGAGGAGGGGTACAGTTACAGTTATCTTCATACGAGACGTTGCGCATGCATTGTGGTGTTTGATCGATTATCAATGGAAATGGAGGGGTAAAGAGGCATCAAGCGTTCATTCGGGCCGGGTTGAGCGGGTTGAGTGGCATATTGAGCTTTATCATCTGCATCTGGGCATTGAGACGAGGAAAGTTCTCTCAGGCGGTATTTTGTCTTTTGCAGGCAGGCGTTTTATCCATGGGTATTCGTTTGCCGTTGGATTGGAACATACTTTAAGAGACTAACAAATTGAATTGATATTTTTCAAGAAATTTTCTTCTTTATTCCGGTTATTGCAGTGATGAACATATACAGTCGTGGAAGGAATGGAAGGAAGTGGGAATCTCGACAGTTACGAAGATTGGAGAAGTGATTGCGTGCTTGTGTAAAGGCCCCAGTCTATTGCGTAAAACAACTTAAAATGTTGTTGAACTGTAGACACACATAGAAACTCCCTCCATTCAAAAACAAAGCATTCGCAAAACGGTTTGTTTACCTACCCCCTTCATTACTTTCAATCCGAATCACTGTCGGGCGGGTCCGAAAAGCCATTAAACTCCTCCTCCGAACTCTCCTCCTCCTCCCCGTCCTTCCTCCCCTCCTCATCCTGCTCCTCAACCTCGTACGTCCCCGAAACATCCCACCGATCCCCCTTCGCCGAACGGCTCACGTACTTGACGAACCGCAGCGCCCCGCTATCCCTCAGCACAATGGTAAGCGTATTCCACGCCGCGGGCTGGAAGAAGAGGATGTTGTCGTCGTCCTCGTCGTTCTCCCCGGCCGTCTTGTAGATGGCGGCATCCTGGCCGTCGTCCTCGTCGCCGGCCATGTAGACTTCGTGGCCGCCGACGTCTTCGTCGGGGGTGGTTGGGGTTGGTTTGGCGGCTTCTTTGCCCTTGCCCTTGGATTTGGACTTAGAGGAGGCGCCGTTGGATTTGGAACTTGAGCCGTTCGATTTCTTGGCGCTAGAGGGGACTTCTTCTTCCTCTTCCTCCTCGTCTTCATCGTCTTCGTCCGCGCCCCAGCCGGGGGTGGGCGTAAAGCCGAGGTTTAGTTCCAGGCGGGGCTTCCCTTGATGGCCGGTCGCCAGGGTATAATCTAGGCCGCGCCTGAAGCGCCGCGCGAGGAGGTCGTAGTCCTCGATCGTGCACCGCGTAGCGAGCTGGAGCCACTTGCGGAACTGACGGCTGGGGAGGAAGACGTCGAGAAGCTCCGTGATGGGCGACTCCTCCTGCGACGTCCTGAGTTCGTCGGGTCCCGTGGGCTGCTGGTAGAGATACCTGTGCTTATGCGGCGGGCGGGCGACCTTCCAGGGCGTCTTCTTCTCAATCACGGCGCTGTCCTCGGGCAGCGCCAGCTTCTCCTGCGCCTCGACGTAGGCCCGCAGCCGAGCGCTAAACTTCTGCGTAAGGATGCCCGGCAGCGTAATGCTCGACATCTCATCAAAGTGCTCGGCAATCTGCTCGAGCGTATCGGGCGTAAGATACGTGGGCGAGATGTACTTGAGCAAGAACTCCAGGTCGGCTTCGTCGAAGGAGTCTGCCGAAGAAGCCGCGCGGGCCTTTTCGGCCGCCGAGACGGAGACGGGCTGGGGCTGCGGAAGATCGTACTGGTCCGGGTTGCCCTGGAGCTGCATCAAGCCGCTGTTCTTGACCTGCTCCTCCTCGGCGCCCTCGACGTAGCCTTCCTCGCCGATCTGGGGGATGTGGAACCAGCCGCTGATGGCCATGCGGATGCGGCCGCCGTCGGCGTCGAGCTGTTTCTTGGTCGAGGCGTGGTAGACTTCCTCGACGTCGTGGAAGCTCTCGCCGGGCTGGACGGCGAAGAAGCTGAGCTGGTTCCAGGCCGGAGGGATGATCTTGGTGACGTCGGGGAGGGTGGTCTTGGCGACCTCGCCGTCGGCGCCCTTGGTCTCCTTCATAGGGAAAAGACGAAGCGCGCCGCCCCATTCGGGCTTCCACGGCTTATCCGGGTCGGTCAGGTAGAGAATGTAGCTGACCTTGCGGCTGCCAATGACGTCGTCGTGGCAGAGGAGGAAGCAGCCGGGTGTGTAGACGTTGATGGCCATGTCGGTCTTGCGTCCGCTCAGGGGACCGCATCCCGTAATGTGGGAGACGTAGTTGCGGAAGGTCTCGGAGTAGATGGCATCGCGGAGGGCGAGGAGAGAGGGCAGCTTGGCCAGGGCGTCATCGTCGAGGCCGTCGAGGTTGGCGAGGTCGCCGGATTGGTGGATCTTGTAGATGTCGGTCTCCTTGGGCGTGAAGGAGACGTTGTCGCGGATCTCGCCGCGTACGTTGCGTAGGAGGGAGTCGTCGACGAGCTTGTTGATGACGGCGTGCTTGTAGGGCCCCGAGGTGGCGTATTGCGTCGTGTATTCCTTGAGGACGGATTTGTCGAAGAGGCCCTTGCGGAACCTCTTCTTTGCCTCTTCAGCGGTGAGGTCTGGAGGGGTGGCAGGGAGAGCCAAAAATGTTAGAGTTATGGCCCCAATTGGCTATTTCGGGGGGCCGGACGTGGAGCTGGACGTACTAGACTTGGACCGCCTCTTGACGGGGTGTCGGCCGCCGGCGGAGGAGGAATCGGCCTTGCGCTTCATGTTTATGGGGACCCAATTGGTGATGAATCCGGGCGAGGACTGAGAGTAGAATTGACGATTCCGAGTAAAATTGAGAGGAGAAAATTCTCTATTTCGTGCGATGAGACGGATTGTGCATGGGGAGATGGCTTATAAGTCGCCGGTTTCCGCAGCAGATGGGCCAGATGGGCCAAATGGGCTGATTCTGGAGCAGGGCTCGGGGAAATTCTCTTTTTCCTTTTTTCTTTTTTTTCTTTTTTTTTTTTCCTTCTTCTTTTTCCCTGAATTCGAGATAAAAAGGGAAGAAAAAAAAAGACAAGAAAAAAAGATGGTGGGGCAGATGTGCTGATTGAAACTTTTAGTGGCCCGGGTACCTTTACACTAGAGCTTGTGCGGGGTACTTCCTGTCCCAAGCTTCATTGCTGGTTCGATTGGAGACACTCAATTGGCCGGGAGGTACAGTTACAAGTTTTAGCTTGGAAGAAGCAGCAAGGAAACATTGATCGCTCTCGAGTATTGGGGCTGCTCTTCCCTCAACCTCACTGCAGCATTGAAGGGGTTTAATACCACCCCGGTTCTTCCAATCTGACCATCCAGGAATCTCCGACTGCCGCCGATCCTCGAGGCTTGCATGATGGTTCTGGCGCCGTCCCGGCAGAGACGTCCAAACAGGTGCGCTGTTGGATGCCCGTTTGGCTTTTTTTTTTTTTTTTTTTTTTTTTTTTTATGGATTCTAAAAGACTGGGCGGGTTGAGTTGGCATTTGTTTCAATGCTTCAAGATCAGCGGTTTTCAGCGATGCATCTAGCCGCCTGCTCGTCCAACAGACGCAGTCCAGGATTTTGATAAGCCAGTGAAGCCACGCAAGATGGCATCCAACATGCATTTTCTGGCTTCGCGATTGGTTTTGACGTGCTCATCTTCAATCCATCCTTTGTTTGAAACCACCAAATGAAAGTGCCTCTCGCGGCCACCTTGATGCATTCTAGCGCCGGTCCAGCATTTTATGCGAATTGCGGCATTCCTGGCGCAGGGGTTTCCGGGTCTGGATCCCTCAGGAAATGCAAGTCAGTGTGCTTCATACATCTGAGATTTAAAAATAGTTAAAGATATTATTTAACTTCAGTTATATTCTTGGTGGAAGGTGGGTTTCCTTCACCGATCCCAGCATTCATCAATGTCCAGATTTGATCACTTGGTGGTATTACGAAGTACCTTCGTAGTCTGGTAGCAATTCAAGCACTGCTTTCCCATTCCCATAATACTGTGGCCGATTTATATCAGATTGTGATGTATGGACTATTAATAATAGTACCCATGGAACTTCGACATCACGTGAGTTGGCGCGACCGCCCATTTAACAACGCGTCGCGTTTCATTTTATCTGCGCCTTCAACCCTTCCCCTCTTCCCCTCTTTCATGTTACCTCCAACATTCCACCGCGACAGAAGTCGATGAAGCGAGGCTAATCTTATTCGATCCCGATAACATGGCGAACAAGAAGACAGTCGAAGATATGGGCCGGCCCCTTTCCACAATCGTCAGGCGCGGCGAGTCCATCTCATCCATGTGTCTCGAAATCCAGGATATGAGCGAGTATCGAGACAAGTCGCTGAGCTTTCTAGAGAATCTCGAATGCTTTTACCCCGTCTACCGCGACGACCCCGACTTCGAGCGAGCTTGGTTCCCTGATGAATCAGAACCGAGTGAACTACCCCTAGCTATTTTGGAACGGAGGTGGGTCAATGCGTTGGAGAACAGGAACTACGTTTCGCTGTCCTATACCTGGGAGCGTTCGAGCTTCGAGGATCCGTTCTTTGCAAACAACTTCAGGTCCTTGTATTATATCGAATCTCGAGACGGGGCCGAAATACACCCATCCCCAGTACGAAACTCAGTGTTCACACGCGCCTTCAAGTACACGCGCCATGTCGGTGTCTATTTGTTGTGGATTGACAGGCATAGTATCAAGCAGTCCGAAACAATGTATAGCGAAGAAAAGAAAGACGGCCTTGCGTCGATGGATCGTGTCTATGCATATAGCAAACACCCGCTTGCCCTGCTTTGGAGACAAGTTGAGTCGGAGCGCGAATTAGATCTCCTTGCTTGGCTCCTCGAAGGATATCTGGTCAAGGACTGGTCGGAAGGAGGCACACGACGCGGCAGACGACGTAGATTCCAACTTTCGGGAGAAACAAGTCGCGAGGAGGCATGGGAGGTACTCCAGCTTGTCGCTGACATACTTAAGGATGAGTGGTGGTCGCGAGCCTGGACTTTCCAGGAGGCCTACTGTGGCGGGGGGAAGATGGTCCTACTGTTGCCCCATAAACCTTTCCTAGAGGCGTATAAACGGAAGTGGAACATATTTCAGCGCATTCCCGGAGAGCTCTGCATTCGCTACATAACCTTCACTGAACAGGTTACCAATCTCTGCCTGGCTTTCCAATATGAGACGGAGAAGGAAAGGGTAACGGTAAAACAGATCCTCCACAAGGCAGGAAAATATACGGTCTTGCTCAAGGACTCCGAGTCGATGACTCGGTCTATTATCTCGGATGTTTCAACGAAAGGAATCTCGGAACCGATGGACCGCCTGTCTGTTATCGGCAACTGCTGCAGTTACTCGAGGCGCCTGGATGTCCAGCTCTTGCAAGACAAATCACACAGCGTAAGTCTTGCTACGTTAACCATGTGCCTAATTAATGGGGAAATTCTTGATAATCGAAAGAAAGGGCGCCGTGATGTGGTAGTGCACCATATGCGTCTTGATAGGTTTCTTGAAAGACACCTATTTAGCGAGTTCCACGCTCCTGAGCCAGAGGCGGATCACGCGTTATCCTTCTATAAAGGCTACCGCTTCAGTAACGTGCGACTCACCCGCGAAGGAGTCCAGACCAAGGGCCACCTCTGGAAGCTGGACAAGGTCATCGACCCGACTAAGGACTTGGATCAGTGGCGGGGACTCCGTGGCCTGTTTGACTATCTTAAGTCCAAGCACAAGCACGTAGCCAACCTAGTAGAGGAATTCTTACCCTCCGATGACAGCTTGTCCAGCTCGAGTGAGGACCGTGAGCCGTCGTTTCGCGACAAGACTCTCGCCATGATGTGTGAGCATCTAGAATCCGCCATTAGACAAGGAAACCAGCTAAGATTGGGAGTTGAATGGGGCCGGTCGGGCAGGGAGTCGTTCGGCCAGAGGCCCTACCGCGCCATTTTTGTCTGGGGGAAAGCTCGTCAGTTGCAACCTAGGTCTCACACAAGACATGAGCCACCAGCCTATGTATTCACATCCTTCCGAAAAAGGGACGATATGGGTGACGTGGATCGTCGAGTTTCGATGGTGGTAGACATTGAAGCGCGTCGTGGGATATTCGTGCCGAGGGTCTACACCCAGCGCTGGATCCATGGGATGTGCGACTTCGGGGGCCTTGGGCTCCAGAATGTTGTGTTTCCGTGGCCTCCTGAGCTGTTGGCTGTCAAGGCTTGAGATGATACTCTGCTAATTCTAGGATCGTGATTGCCTGTCTTGTTGTCGCTCTAGCCTTTTATTTTTCTTTTGGATTTAAGGTTCACATGGATTACACGGGTTACACACAGCAGATCGCATCATTTTCGATGTCTGCTATCCCTCGCTCGTGTTCCCTGGTGTTACTACGGTACCGGAAGTGATCAGGTCACTCCTCCTGAATATCAGCACAATTCGCAACCGGCTTTGGGGCTGCGTACGGCATGACAGGCTTGCAGTTCCTGGGTCAGAGCGCACTGCCAGCTGCGGAGAACATCAATGACTTGTCTGTTACGGTGGGCAGGTTGCTTCCTGCTTCCCTGCCTTCCTGCGTAATCTCCCCCCAGCCCTTCTCTTCTTCATTCCCCTTCTTCTTTTTTTCTTTTCTTTTCTTTTTTCTTTCTTTTTTCTTTTGGGGTGGGAGAGGTGGAGGTCGCTCTCTTTTTGGTTACTCACCAGTTTTATATTTTTCAGTTTCTCCCCCGGCCACTTCCTTTCTCCATTCACTTTTTCCTATCTGGTTTTGCTTCTCTCTATAACTATTTTCCTTGAGAGTACTTTTTATTTGCGTCTATGTCTCTTTGGAAGGTTTCGTTCTCGGGATTCAACAGTGAAATGAACGAGCCATATCGGAAACTCCCTTGTTCACTTGCGGCACGTTGGTAACTAGAATGAATATATACTCTTATCCTATCAAACATGTCTGTATTCTGGGTCTCATGGGAAAAGGAAAGTTGAATCATGTCTTCGACCTATATTATATTTCTACGCTATCAACAGGTCCTCCCAGGTTTCAAGTGTTGTAAGGTGAAGGATGCGCTGCTTTCAAACTCGAGGGGATGTCCAGCCAGTAGTAAATGAACACGACTGTTAGTGCTGCGCCCTGGATAGATAATGGAGATGCAATCCATGCCCTCCTGCGTTCGGAGCACTCTGCAAAACCTCCCGAAGGATCTTAGCCCTCCCGGCGACGGGAGGCAACGGCTACCTTAACCAACTCGGCTATTGCTTCGTCAGGTCATCTGGTGAGAGTTCGGGGTATTATATAGCTGAGCAAGGTCTTTGAAAAAGAACAGCTGTGACGCCGTGGTCCTCGTTTTAGGATACCAATCTCAGGTGGATTGGACTCCTTTGTAGTATACTTCCGAGGGGCCTTGGTCTTGATAGCCGAGCTAATCTATGATGAGCGTGCCAACCTTGCGAACTATCCATGATTATGAGTCAAGAAAATTTATATTTCTAGCTGCTGGAAACCAAGAGGTCGCTCAATTAGTGTCCTAACTTACACGAGAGCCGCCGGAGAAGGACGTAAAAGACTGCTCATGGCATAGTGCCTCTCCACCTGCACCCGCGGTCATGATAAAAAGTCGGGCACATATCGTAGAAGGAGTGTGCCCAGTAGCTGCAAATATTTGCTAGACTTTTATGCACCGCAATCCTCTCTGGGGCTTGGTGGGGTGGACTAGATAGCCAGGAGACGTCGACATCGTTGGGATCTTGCTCAACGAAGGTTGTCGGTAGGTATCCCTTAAAGAGCAGAGACCCAGCGGTTAGCCTCCTGTGATAATCTACCCATCTCCCAGGAATGTCGGACAGACACCGGTAGGTAAGCCTCTTTTTCTAGTCGAAGAGTGGGATTCTTCCTTGACGTCTTTCCACGTTGCGACCGAGGATGGGACAAATGACATTCAGAGGCCGCGCCGAAATTAGAGAAACCCGACATAGGACTTCAATATTCCCTCCCACCTCCTCGATGCGGGCTGGGCTCGAATCAGATTTCCCAGGGCAAAGCAATAGTTTGTCCGAAATCGGTTCAAGCGCCGTGCCGGAGATGCGGCACTCGCATCCAACGACACGATTAAACCCAAAGTTCCTGAACCCAGCGCCGGATAGAAGCGGCTCCGGCTCCGCGTGCCCAATGGCGCCTTATACACTCCCGATTAGGAGAACCACCCCTCCTCCCTCGACGGCGGATGCAACAAGGTTCCATCTATGATGTTCGGATCCCTTGGTATACGAGGTCAGGTGCGCTGAGATGGCCAATGTTCCCGACGGAAGTAAAATATAGTAAATAGTAAATATATAAGCTCCGGGTCTATCGACCCCCGCCTCTCTTCCTCTCTTCCTCTCTTCCCCCGCAATCATCGCCAACTTCCCCCCCCTCACCTAGCATTCCACTTCCCTCCAGTAACTATAAATACAATAACAACCATGGCAACTCCCGACATTGCCGCCATCAGGGCCAACTTCCCCTCCCTCACCCAAGACCAAGTCTACTTCGACAGCGCCGGCGGCAGCCAAATCCTCGGCACCGTCGTCTCCTCCATCGTAACCCACTACACCGTCACCAACGTGCAGCTCGGCCCGACCTACACCGCCGCCGCCGCCGCCCTTCAAAACTACAAAGCCGGCCACGCCGCCGCCGCAGCCTACCTCAACAGCAAACCCGAGCAGATCGTCTTCGGCCCCTCCACGACGCAGCTCCTGCGGAACCTGGCGTACGCCTTGAAGTTCGACGAAGGGGATGAGATCGTCGTGTCGATCATCGATCACGAGTCGAACATCTCGCCGTGGTTGGACCTTGCTGAGCGGCAGGGCTTGGTCGTGAAGTGGTGGAGGCCTGAGAATTTAAATGGTGGCGATGTGAGCGGATTGCTCCCCCTGATTACGGACAAGACGAAGTTGGTCGCTGTTACGCACGCGAGCAACGTGCTGGGCGTCGTGAATCCCATCAAGGAGATCGCGAAGGCGGCACATGCAAAGGGAGCCCTGCTCTCCGTCGACGGCGTCGCCTTCGCTCCCTACCGCCCCATCGACGTGGCGGACCTCGACGTAGACTTCTACGTCTTCTCGTGGTACAAAGTCTTCGGCCCGCACATCTCCACGCTCTACGCTAGCCAGCGCGCCTTCCCGCGCATCGGGTCCCTCGGCCATTACTTCCACGACAAGACTACTCTCGACGGGAAGCTCGGACTCGCCGGCGCCGCGTACGAATTCGTCCAGGCTTTGCCCCTCGTGACGGCGTACCTCGCTCCCGAGGAAACGCGCCGCGCCATCGAAGCGAACCAGGATGCTATTCTGCGCCCACTCCTCGCGTATCTAGCGAGCGACCCGGATAAGTTTACGGTGTACGGCGGGACCGAATTACATGAGGGGAGGTTGCCCGTCGTGAGCTTTTCCGTGAAAGGGTGGAGTTCGCGGAAGGTTGTTGAGGGGGTTGAGGAGGTGTCGAATTTCGGGATTCGATGGGGCCATTTTTATGCGCCGAGGTTGGTGGGTGAGGTTCTGGGAAGGTTGGAAGATGGGCTGGATGGGGTGATTCGGGTGAGTTTTGCCCATTACAACTCAGGTATGTCTTTTCCCCTTTATTCTTTATCCTATATTCTTTTTATTTTATTTTTATTTCTTTTCCTTGGTCATCGTTCGAGAAACGATCATGTTAAGCTAACTTTCCACAGTCGACGAAGTTGAGCGCTTCATCAAGGTGCTTGACTCGGTGTTATCCAAAGCCCCCTAGACATGACGAAAGCGTTAAAGCCTATGTGCTCTCGACGAAGTAATGCTTTTATAGTTGATACGATGCCTTTCTTCTAGTAAAATATACATCTAATTCATATATCTATTCCTTCTTCCATATTGAAAAAAAAGGACCAGTAAAATAAATATCCACGTAGAAATCTCAACACCCGCCATTATCTGTCTCCCGCGGAAAGCACCACAACAACAGAAACTGCACAAAAGAAAAGGAGCTCACCTCCTCTTCTCCACCGCGTCCCTCAACAGCCGAATCACCTCAGCCGGATCCTTCGCCCCAAACACCGCGCTCCCCGCAACAATCACGTTGGCGCCCGCGTCCGCCGCCTGGTCGATCGTGCCGGGCCCGAGTCCGCCGTCCACCTCGATGTTGAGGTCCGGATACCTCTTGCGAAGTTCTTGGACCTTGGGGAGTTCCGACGCCATGAACTTTTGGCCGCCGAAGCCGGGTTCGACCGTCATGACGAGGACCATCTAAAAAAAGGGAAAAAAAAACTCCCGTTTTAGTATTCGTTCGTCTACACCATAAAAAGATGAAAAAAAAAAAAAAAAGGGTGAGACATGAGGATGGACATACATCAGGCCGTTCCTTCTCATGAGGACTGTCCAAGACATCCCAAAGCACATCTACCTTCGTCGCAGGCTTGATGGCTATCCCCGCCAACATGCCGCAGTCGTGGATATACCGGATCAGATCGCGGGGGTTCGTCTTGAAGGCCGACGTCTCGGCGGGGCTCTCAGCGGCCGTGGAGGTTGCGGCTTCGTAGTGGAAGCAGTAGAGGTTGCAGCCTGCTGCTTTGAATTCCTTGACCCATTTCTTGGGCTGAGAGGGATTTGTACTTTTAGTTTCTAGAGTTCCAGGGAAGAAGGGTAGAACAAAAAAAAGAAAGAGAAAGGGCAGGAGAGAGAGATGGAGAGTGACGCACCTCGGCAATCATCATGTGGCAGTCAAACGTCCCCTTGGCAAACTTTCCCTCTGGTCCGGCGACGTGTTTCCGGATCGTGGTGACGACGGGGGCTCCGAATGTTATGTTGGGGACAAAGTGGCCGTCCCTTTTTTCTCAACGTGAGCTACCAACATCAACACTTAAACAGACAAGACACAGAAGCTTGGAGGCGAAGTAGAAAATGGAGGGAAAGAAGAACAAAAACGTACATAATGTCAACATGCAACCAATCCGCGCCCTGCTCAATCGTCCTCGAGCAATCCTCTCCCAACTTGGCGAAATCGGCCGAGAGAATCGACGGTGCGATGATTGCTGGCGGGGCCATTGTTACTATTGTTCTTCCTTTTCGCTCTCTGTTTTATTTCGTCAGTTGAATGCGGTAGTCTTTCGTCAAGAGCTCCTAAAGTTTTCGGTAAGGAGAGGAAACCTTGTCGAAAGGAATCTAAACTCTAGGAGAGCTTTGTCGAGCTAAGAGAAGTCGTGGGAAGCAAGGAGGAGGGGTAGCTCCGAAGTAAACTCGTCGAACGAGGAAGAAAGGTGAAGTTGGAATACACACACACACACGATTCTGCCCCGCATTGGATCCTACTTTCCGTTTTGTCCTGTTCTTTCCGCGGGGTAAAAGAGCTTTAAAACATCCGGATCTACAGTACAATGTACTTAAATGCCCCGCTCGGAGACTGCGACTTGCTTTGGTACTTGTTGCCTAATGCTCAGTCAGGCACGATGCCTCGTGAAGTACTTCCCGAAGTACCTCTCAAAGTACCTCATGCTGGACATCAAGACGAGATCTGCCATGGCTTTGGCAAAGAGGAGGAAGAAGGGAAAGAAACTATTACGAAGCACTGATAATTAGACACACATCTGCAAGCATCATCAATGCCTCTTATAAAACTTATGATTACAGCATCCCGTAACAATCTACAGTCCTCTTCAACCTCTGTCTTTCTCGTAGATTCCCTCGTCCCCTGACAGACACGGAAAGGTCAGACAAGTAAAAAAAAAAAAAAAAAAAAAAAAAAAAAAGAAAGAGGAAAAGAAAAAGAACAGAATAAACATGTACAAAACTATCATTTTCGTATGCCTTAAGAAACTCAACCGCATAAAGACAAGAGAAGGAGACGTTTCAAAATACCACGACAATTAATGAGGAAAAAAAAAAAAAAAAAAA
>JUDQ01000483.1:91-22472 GCA_000812075.1 Scedosporium aurantiacum
TTTCTTCGGGGTCCTCCTAGAGATTGGCGCCATTACGTTTTTTTGTGTCGCAGTCGGCCTTGCTTCTCGTTCAAGGTCTGCTGCGTTCATAACGAAGGGACGAATCCTGGGGCAGTCAACATTCTTCACTCTTCCCACACCCCCCTGTATGAAGTAAACGCCCCTTCTCACGCCCCCTCACCCCTCCATTCATGGCTGTCCCCTGCCCCCTCCACAGTTCTCTCCTCCTCCTCGCCGCCCCGCAGCTTCGATCTATGGTTAGGGTCTTAGTGTCGTGTGGGATGATACAACGTTAAACTTCTTTCCAAAGGGTTGAAACCACGCGCAGACATTTCAACCTACCCAGAAGTAGGAAGAGCCAAACACGCATCTCACCGAGGAAGCTACTTCATAGCTTCATAGCGGCGGAATGCATATGTCATCCTACTCTAGCTCCGAAGACCTCCAGCCATTGTCGTTCGAGGACCATGTATCCTTCTCGGTCCTACTACGTCCGCATCTATCCCCAAAGCATCATCGTACAGTTCCCGGTCTGGAGATGCGGAGACGATGCTGGAGGGAGGTAGTAACCCGCCTATTGTGCGAATCGTAATTGCTCTCTTAGCGTGCAATCCGGGAGGCAAAAAAGAAACCCGAAAAAAGAAAATGGAAAAAAAAGAAAGAAAGAAAAAAGAGCGACAAACGGAAATGCGTGGCTAATGGGACGGGGTGTGAAGGGGTGGGAAAAGTAAGGCTAGGGAAGAGAAACAAGATTGCTCCAGTTTGTCGGTTCCTCGTGCCTTGACCATGCCAGGGTTCAATGTTCCTCTCAATTCTCAATTGATACAGGATCCGTCCTCCGTCTTCCGTTTCCTGCCGTGCTATAATGCATGAAGCCCGGCATGATATTAAATAAGGCCCTCTCCCTCTGATCGCCATTGCTCTTTCCTTTCAATACCGGCTCCAACACAGGCTTACCTCTCCATCGTTCCTTCCCTCCTCTAACTCCTCCCAACTACGAGCCTCGTGGCTTACTTTATATTTACCTTTCCCTCCTTCCCCCACCACCCTTCTTCAACCTCAATCCCCCCCCCTTATCATCCCATTCGTCAACACAACTCCGTCTTGAACCCAGTCGAGGACCCGTCAATTCAAAAACACACTCGCGGTTCCATCATTCGACATGTCTGATAAAGCATTAGACAAGGAGACGGCGCCTGGCACTGATGGTGTCGTGCTCCAGCCCACCGACGACGTCAACAGAATCGAGGCCCCAGTCACGTGGAAGGCGTATATGATCTGCGCTTTTGCTTCCTTTGGTGGTATCTTCTTTGGTTACGACTCTGGATACATCAATGGTGTCTTGGGTTCTCAAATCTTCAAGGATGCAGTCGAGTTCCCCGGTGCCAAAGAGGTCTCGGAGAGTAGGACCTCTCTCATCGTGTCTATTCTGTCCCTGGGTACCTTCTTGGGCGCTATTATCGCTGGAGACGTCGCCGACCGAATTGGCCGAAAGTGGACCGTCATCCTTGGCTGCGCTATCTATATGCTTGGTGTCGTTATCCAGATGATCACTGGTGCGGGTGATGCCCTTGCCGCTATCGTCGTTGGTCGTCTCGTTGCTGGTCTTGGTGTCGGTTTCGAGTCTGCCATTGTCATTCTGTACATGTCCGAGATTGTGAGTGCGCCCCGACCCGCGAGTGAGCTACCATTCCCCGTTCTGGTTGCTAACTTTTCTTGGTTTTCATAGTGCCCCCGCAAGGTCCGTGGTGCCCTCGTAGCCGGCTACCAATTCTGCATCACCATCGGTATTCTGCTAGCTGCCTGTGTCGTCTACGGTACAAAGGAGCGCAAGGACACTGGCGCCTACCGCATCCCCATTGCCATCCAATTCCCCTGGGCTCTGATCCTCGGTGGTGGTCTCATGCTCCTTCCCGACTCTCCTCGTTACTTCGTCAAGAAGGGAAGGATCGAAGATGCTGCTCAGGCGCTCTCCCGCCTTCGAGGCCAGCCCAAGGAATCCGAGTATATTCGTGCCGAGCTTACTGAGATTGTTGCCAACGAGGAATATGAACGTGCTCTCATCCCTGACACGACCTTTATCGGCAGCTGGGCAAACTGCTTCAAGGGTGGTCTTAGCCACGGCAAGTCTAACCTTCGCCGCACAATCCTTGGTACCTCTCTCCAGATGATGCAGCAATGGTAAGTTCTTTCTCAACCCTTGGTGCCTGTCTCACTCTGCGAAGCACGATGCCCTTTTTTTTTCTGCTTACAGACGAACTAATCCTCTTCATAGGACCGGTGTCAACTTCATCTTCTACTACTCTACTCCCTTCCTCCAGTCGACCGGCGCCATCGAGAATGTCTTTTTCATCTCCCTCATTTTCACTCTCGTCAATGTCTGTTCCACTCCTCTTTCTTTCTGGACTGTAGAGAGGTTTGGTCGCCGAACGATCCTCCTCTATGGAGCTCTTGGTATGCTCATCTGCCAGTTTATCGTCGCCATCGTTGGTGTCGCTGTCGGTTTCAATCACACCCATAAAATTCCCGACCCTACAGCCGACGATGGGTTTAAGTCGATCGCAAACAACATTCCTGCCGTCAACGCCCAGATTGCCTTCATCGCCATCTTCATCTTCTTCTTCGCCTCTACCTGGGGTCCTGGTGCCTGGATTGTCATTGGTGAAGTGTTCCCTCTTCCCATCCGATCCCGTGGTGTTGGTCTCTCCACCGCCTCCAACTGGCTCTGGAACACCATCATTGCCGTCATTACTCCCTACATGGTCGGTGAGAAGAGGGGCAACATGAAGTCTTCCGTTTTCTTCGTCTGGGGCGGTCTGTGTACATGCGCCTTCGTTTACACCTACTTCCTTGTCCCCGAGACCAAAGGCTTGACCCTCGAGCAGGTTGACAAGATGTTGGAGGAGACTACCCCCAGGACCTCGGCCAAGTGGCGACCTACGACCACTTTCGCCACTACTATGCATGTGGAGAAGAGCACTGTGGAGCATGTTTAAAACGCCTACAAAATCACGCATATAAAGAAGAGAGCAAAAATCAAACCCGGAGAAAGACACGAGCAAGTAGAGGTTAGGAGCGAGATGAGAACTGGGTTCCGCGAAGGAGCTGGGCTCTCCCCAGTCTAGTTTTTCCCCCCGTGGTCCTGTTACATTATACCCCCTGAAGTTATGACTGTGTGAGATGATGAGTCGACGGCATTTTCTTTCTTTTTTTTTTTCGCGAAAGGTTTTTTTCTCTTTTTTTCTCTTTTATGAGGCGGGTGACAGCTTCACATGTTTTTTCTTCCTCTTCTTCGGTTACCAGTCCATCTACACGTTCTTCCCTCTCGTTGAAACCTTTTTCTCCTGTTTCTATATAATTCCCTTTTGTTTGTTAATAAACCATCTCGAACTCTTCAAATACCTTCCTTATTCTCCATCTCCCTTGTGTGATATGCGCGTATCAGAAGAGCAGTAATGTTTGCCACAGAGCTATTGCGTTTCGATTGTGAATTGAGATTAATTTGGCTTCAAATGCCTGCCAAGTTGTCACAGGGAGGTAGGATCTAATATGAGTGTTATGTCGTATATTGTCGAGCTTACGTTTCACTTACACTCCCAACAATCCGTCGTACACTTTTATTGTTTCCCCCCTCTCAAGCTGTCTGTCTCCCCGAACGGCTCCTCGGTCCCGGGACGCTTACGCAAGAGGAAAGACGACTAGACGGACCCGTTGGTTGGCCGGTTTGTCCCCACGGAGGAAACCGCGCCGTTTTGATTGAGATCAATCGATATGGGAAAAAGATGGCGGTGGGATTGCATTTAGCCTGGGGAATGTTTTTCGCCCTGGCGAAGGGAGACCTTTTTTTAGGCATTCTTTCCTTTTCTTTTTTTCTTTTTACGACAGCGAAAAGTCGGCGGAGGCAAGTGAAGGATGATCTACTTGTACTGTTGTGTTACCACTCATTACATTACTGGCGACAGAGGGAGAGAGGAAAGCAGGAAGTAAGGGACACCCGCTGTTTAGAGAAGCGATAAGAGACAGGCTCGGCATGCTGCACGCGAAATTCCGATGGGAAGGGTGTGTATAGAAGAGGGGGGTAATATATGGAGGAATTCAACGGGCCTTTTTCATAATGGAAAGGACTCGTGTTATCAGAAATCAAAGTTTGATAATTTTAGATTTTTAAATTTTTAAATTTTTTCCCTCTTCTATTCGTGAAACGGAAGGGGATGCCATATTGGGTTATTTTTTTTTTTCCGTTCTCGCCTCGTGTTTGTCTGGTGGGCAAGCTACGCCCTACGTGCAGTCGGCGGGAAGCGAGGTCCAAAGAACGGGGGCCGACGACATTCTAGATTTCTTTTAATAATTGATGAACCATACTGATTTTCTCTGTCCCCGTTCCCAGACTTCTTTTTCCTCAAACATGGCGAGTTGAGTTGAAAATGTGAGAAATTAGTGCGTCCTGATTGGACGGCGATATCTCAATCTTGAGTGGCTTGTGTCAAAGTTCTGGCTACGACCCATGTGGAGTTGAAGTGGCTTGCATTTC
The DNA here is from genome assembly GCA_000812075.1 of Scedosporium aurantiacum. NCBI lineage: Eukaryota > Fungi > Ascomycota > Sordariomycetes > Microascales > Microascaceae > Scedosporium > Scedosporium aurantiacum. Next base: position 4,623 of record JUDQ01000483.1, read on the forward strand.
CGCACGGATTTTTTTTTTTTCTTCTTTCTTTTTTTGTCACTGGCTCGTCGGGACTGGGGATTGGTCCTCCTGTCAAAAGTGTGGGGGAAGAAGCTTTTCGGGGATCTCGGGGGAATTAGTTTGACGCTAATGCTGCATCTTCCGGATAGGGTCGTAATTGAAGATTGAAACATGGCAGGGCTCAGTCAATCACAGGTTTTGAGTTTTGAAGGGCAGGAAGTTTTGCAGCGTTCTGGATAATAGTCAAAAGACAACCACACAAGATTTGAAAATGGGGTAAATTAGGTTGGTTTCTCAGTGGAGGGAAAAATGGTGAATAAATAAATAGGAAATAAAGATGATCGCCGCCAACTCAGAAGTCGTTAGCACCAGGAGACACAAACTGCCGCGGAAGATGAAGATGAGGCTCCTCAGGATCCAGAATTGGCGGGTAGTGGCCTGATTTATATTTCAACCTAGCTAGACTCGCTTATGGAGACAGCTGTTTATCGTCGATTGCCGATTGATGTTAGGCCCCGTAGCCCCGTAGCCCCCATGACTTAGACTCGGCAGCGTCGCCAGGGGTCCCCGGGGAATTTGAAGGAAACATACGAAGTAAAGGGCGTGAGACCTGGTTTCGCGGAGTAGGATCGCGTCGACTCGAGAAGATATCACCTTTCTTGGTATGGAAGGACATCGGATAGATGTTAGCGAACAAAACCTGGTCGTGGGTCTTCAGGCATCGAAGCACCTAACAAACAAAACGAGGTTGGCGCACCGCATAGTGAACCACTTTGAAGCGTTTGATAGGAGAGAGGATTTGAAGAAGAGGTGCAAAATAACATTCACGGTGGAACAATGTGAAGTTACATTGATGACACATGTTTATGTGATAAGACTTGACGAAAGGCGGGACCTGCAGGATCATCTCTCACCAAACATTTCCCATTTGGTGTTTGTCCTCGCTCAAGTTAGGAGGGGAAGATGTTTCAAGGTTCTTGCTCCACCCGGCAGTCAATTCAGTGTCGAATCCGGGGAAGATGGGGCCTTGAATTTCAATAGAAATGCTAAAAATACGACACTTTCACAAAGGTTGGTTGGTGTTGGTATTTCCCCCCCTTTTCTTGCCAATGGATCGATGCAAGAGAATCGGAGGTGAGGACGCGTCCCCGCGCATTGTCTGTGCGTATTTGGATAAGCAATAAGCTCAACCTCCAAAATTGGGATAAGCTCGCGGGGTGCTGCGATGGATAATCACTGAACTTGGCAGTGGTGAGGCACAAGAGCATGGGGGAAAACCCGCTAGCAGTGCTCAATGCAGTAAGCGCCTTCTCCGCATCTTTCTCCTTCTGCTTGTAGCCTAGCCAGGGTGGAGATCGTATTGTTGACGAATGACCCGAATCTAGAAGATGAGTCTATGAGGAGATGGGGAGAAAGAGCGCTTGGCAGGTCAAAACGAGCAATCGGATTGCATCGTGACCTGTCGCCAGAGGTGGAGTGTGGAGTCGAGTGCGCCAGGATTCAACGGCAGTTGCAACTGGAAGGGTTCGTGGGAGCCTGAGGAGAGGAGGAAGAAATGGAGGGAGGGAAAGGAAAGGAAACTAGGGTTTGAGGCTGTCCATCCAACTCCTGCCAGATCGTGGTTTACGAGGTATGATTTTAATCACATTTGATGTTTGGTTAGAGGATACAGTGGTACTTCGTAAAGTCGTTCACATTGTTCAGTCGAGACCGGTCTTAAGGTCCAGGATGAGCGCACATGATCCATGCTCTGGACTCCTGGAGGAAAGAAGGCTCTGCGGACTAAGGGGAGGAACACACGAGTTTATTGTTTAGCTGTGCTTTCGGGGGGAAAGAACAAACGTTGGAACGTGGCGGCTGACCAAATTTTGTGGTTCCAGACTACTCCAGGGTACAATTGTGGGAAGGTAGGACATTGTGATGGCATTCCCACGTGTCAATCGTCAAATGCAGCATTCTGACTGCCAAAACAACCTATCAGAACCTCTTGCAAATGCTACGAAAATGAAAAATGACAGGCGACCCGGGACTCGCTTCCGTCGCCGGATCCAAGTTAATCCATGAAGAGCTAAACTACGTCCTGCCCCCAACACTCGGAAGACTTCAATGTTGGTTGGATATGGACCCCGACCGCCTGAGATGCGGGCATCAGTCCACAAGACTTCTAATCGATCCCAGCATCCCGCCCCATATTGATCCGTGTTAAAGCCTCGTGTAAATGCTGTGTAACGGCCAGACCTACCAACACTCATTCATTCATCCGTCGATATCACGGAAGCATCGCGGACAGCCCGCCCCTCGCGTATTAATTATTGGGTCTTCTGAGACCTTCCAGAAAGGTACAATCGGTGTACCTAATTAGACTCATCCATGGTTTGAGACCCTGCCTAATAGTTTCCGTTCTTATAAGGGAAAAAAAAATGTACCTATCACTGACTGCCTGAAAGTAATGCTTCGTACTCCATAGTTTACGTGGGAGTGGAGGGTGGTATTATTGCCTTTTAACTACGAAGCAGTCATATTACCCCGCAGGGTATTAAAGCTCTTGGTTCACATCCTCGCAACCACCTTCTTGCTCGATACTTCTTCCGCGTCCCCTGTCCATGTTACTGGCGGGCGGTCTCTCCCATCTTGTACAGCTCCCGCCTGTCATTATGTGCGCTCGCGAGCTGTACCCAACCGGTTCGGGTACATTGCGCCAGAGTTTCACTAAACCAACCCCGAAGTCTCTCGCCTCTGTCCCCAAAACCCGCAACCGGCCCATTAGCCTGCGGGGAATAAGCTCCAAGGGGGATGTTTTGGCCAATGGGTCACTGTCTCAACCAGCGACAATGTTGGAAGGCAATCTATTTGCCGACTCTCGCTTTAGAGTGCTTTCAAAATCCCGTCCCTCAGGCGGGCTGTTTGTATTTGCCGTTCTGCCCTGGGGTGCCATGCCTGCACTAAAAGTTGGATAGGCCCGAGGACTGTAACCCTTCCCGGTCTGGGCATGCGAAGGAGCTGCCCTCTCCTCCCCTCTCCTCTCCTCCACGCGCGTCGTCGTATACTACAACTTGGGCCCATCCCCCGCTCCCCAATATTTTCAAGGAGCCCGTCCCCTCGGGTCTTCGAAGCCAAGCAACAGAGTCTTATTATGAACTAGTTTGATGCAAACTAGTCTAATCGTGTTTCCTGCATTCGCAGAAAAGGAATTGGAGAGAAGCAGGGAACTGGAGTGAACTCAACCAGGGTCCTGCGTTTTGTTGCTCGTCACGGAAACCTGGGTTTGACTTTGTACTACCAGGGTGGTAAGGGGAGAAAGCGACATATAAGAGATTAAGATACCACCCTCTCACGACCCGAGCTTCAACACCTCAGCCCGTCGTCTGTTCAACTCCCATCGCCACCACCATAACCCTTTCTTCGATTGGTCGTGAAGCATTTCCCCTCCATTCGACAGGTGTTTTGTCCTATCTACGCAAGAATGGATTCTGAAAAGGAAGCCAGTAAGTAATTGTCAATGCAAAACTCATGAGCATCAGTCCCGCCGAGGATGCCTTTTTCTCTACCTTTCCCTCTAGTTTTCTAACTATTCATGTAGTCCAGCATTTGGATGGTGCTGATGCGCCTTCCTCCAAAGATGAGAGAGACGAGTTTACCTGGACCGAAGAGGAGGAGACTAGGATTAGACACAAGATTGATTGGCACACCGTGCCATGGGTCACCGTCCTATACATGTTCTGCGTAAGTTGACGTCCATACACTTGATGTGTCTTACCTTACCGCCAGCTAACTCCTGGCACTCCCACCTCTAGTTCCTGGATCGCATCAACATCGGAAATGCATTAATTCAAGGTCTACGGGTAGACTTAGACCTTGGAAAGGGCCTCCGTATCAATTGGGCGCTCGCGATCTTCTATATCGTCTACCTCACCGTCGAAGTGCCCAGCAATATCATCCTCAAGCGTGTCGGCCCACGTCTATGGATTCCCCTTCTTGTCGTTGGGTTCGGAATTGTCACAATCGGCATGGCGTTTGTCAAGTCATACGAAGGCTTGTTGGTCGCAAGAGCAATCCTCGGCATTTTCGAGGGAGGCACATTCCCTGGTATCGCCTTCTACCTTAGTTCCTTTTATAAGAGGAAGGAACTTCTATTCCGCATCGGAATCTATGTGTCGGCCGCGTCCCTTGCTGGTGCTTTCGGGGGCCTCCTGGCTGCCGGCCTTTCCAAGGTCCCCGAATGGGGTGCAGCGGGGGCGAGGCTTCACCAATGGCGCAACATTTTCTTCTTCGAAGGAATTATTACCGTCATAATCGGTTCCATAGCCCCTTTCTTCCTCCCTGCCTCTCCTTCCCAGGCCAAGTTTCTCACGACAAGGGAGCGGCGTATCGCTGCCGAGCGCCTCCTCGTAGAGCACCGAGAAAACCCCGAGCCCAAGGTCGAAGTAAGGCACATCAAGCGAGCTTTCCTCTGCCTCCACAACTACACTTGCGCGCTCGGTTTCTTCCTGATCAACATCACGGTCCAAGGTCTATCCGTCTTCATGCCGACCATCATTGCCGACCTGAAAATCGACGTGAACCCGCAGCTCTTGACCGTGCCTCCTTACGTAGCCGCATGCTTGGTGGCCGTTTTGATCGCCTATGTTAGCGACAAGACTAAGCGGCGCGGCATCTATCTAGCAGTCTTCGCTATTCCTGCCACTATTGGCTTTGCGCTTCTACGGTGGTACACGGATAAGCCAAGCGTCCGTTACATGGCCGTCTTCTTCGTTACAATTGGCGCATTCCCCGGTGGTCCGGCATTCTTGAGTTGGGCAATCAATAGTATGTATACATGCTGCCTAGCTTCACTCTTGCAACAACCCCAATGCCCTCTTCTTTTCCCGATCCCGTTAGTCGTGGCATTGCGGTAATGCTAACAAACCATTTCTTCCGAACAGATACTGGCGGTCCTGCTGTTCGAGCCGTGTCGAGTGCTTATGTCGTGACTCTTGGAACTATTGGCGGTATTGTAGCAACGTGCGTGCCTTTCCCTTCTTCCAATATTTTACCCAATTTCCTGCTTGCATCCCCAGTTATCGGAAACGCTGACCAACATTAATAGTTTCACCTACGTTGCTTCGGACGGGCCAGCGTACCCCGTCGGTCACTCTATCAACTTGGGCGGTCAAATTGCGGTGTTCTTCCTTTCCATATTCGGCATTGCGTATTGCATGTGGGAGAATAAGATGAGGAGGTCCGGTAAGAGAGACCACAGGCTCGAAGGCCTAACTGCGTATGAGGCCCGAGATCTCGGCTACCGACACCCTGAGTTCAAGTATATCACTTGAGCTTGAGGCTCGGGATGGACGCATGCATCATGGAACGTTTATATCGAATTTGATGGGATGTTAGGATTTGCAACTAGGGTTCAATATTTCAAATTTAATGCTTGGATTTTCTTTGTTTGATTCGCTCAATCACGCGAGTACGACTTGTCTTTGGCCATACTTTTAGGTCGTATGTAAGTTGACGCTGATGCCAACCGCCATCGAGATAGTTTATCCCATATTAAGGGGATGCTACGCGGCGGCCGCCAAGATATGAGGGTCTTATTCCACGACTAACTTCTTCATAATAAAACTCGACGGCAGAGTCGCACCCTGAAAGGAGAAAAAGACGAGTACGTAGTCCCGGTGTCCGCCACCTTTTTCCAGCTTGAGTGAATTGATAGTTCGGCTTTTAGCCTTGTCATTTCCTCCTCACTGGGACCTAGCACGAATCTCTCGGCTTGAGAGAGCCATTGAGCGACATTGAAAAGGGAAGCGACCTCTAATAATTTTAGATAAGGTGGCCTACCACGAACGCAGCGTCTTTACACTCATATGATCCCGCATACGGAGTTGGGGAACTGGTCTGATCACTTATTATACAATTCCGCCATCCCGCCCTCGCCGAAGATCCGGAACTGGAGGGTTGGGTTTTTGGGGCTCTGAATTCATTTCCGCGATTTCCCAGCGGAGCTTGTCTGCCGATCACTGTTTTCTGCCATCCGTGGAACCTTCCAATTCTTTGAAGGAGGAATTCCGAGGAAAAGCACATACCAACCCGACAATCCTTCGGCATAGAAATTGAAAGAAGAAGAAACAGAAAAGGGAAATAAAAGGAAAGAAAAAGAAAGGGAGGGGAAAGGAGCGCCAAAGGATAGAAATGCAAAGAGGGGAAATCCAGATCAAGGGCGGCTTCGGGGTAGGAGAGGTTTTCATTTATCCAAGTTGAAATAAGTTGAACGTATATTAGGAAGAGATATCGTCGATCTCTTTTCCTCCCGCCTGAAGAAAACTAGACATAAGGGGCATATGAAGCTAAGTTAAACTCGCCCGGTGTTATTAGCCACGGGCAACCTAGGTATTGGATCGATACTCCGTCCTCCCCTGGGTAGAAACAATGGGCATATGTGGGCAGTTCCAATGCAAGACAAGGAATGCAGGAACGGAAAAAGATGCTGCATTAGGGGTAGCACAATGTCGAATTGAATCAATTGGGGGAAAGGTGCAAAAGAGGAACCGAGGGGAGAGCTCGGAGGAGAGGGCCGCTCAGACCTGGCAACTTATGGCCTCTTCTCTCTAACCGGTATACAATATATTTTCCCATAAGCAGAGGAAAATTTGGGATAATACGGCTCTGCAGCTTACATCCCAAAGGGAAAAACTACCCCAGCATGCGGCTGCGGGTGAGCGTGGACGCGGAGCGGGGAAAAGATGGAAAACCGGCAACGGTTCGGATCAACATTGGACAATCAGAACGGCTGCTCAGGTCGATATCGATTTGATGAGGGAGAGTGATAGCGAGAGCGAGGGAGAGGGGGTAGGGGGAGAGAGCTCAGGTATTAGGCCCTCTCCGGCATTGGGAGGTCTTCCGCGAGATTGAAAAAGAAGAGAATGCCCGACCGGCGGATGAAGCTTATGGTGGATCCTCCTTCCCCCCTTCGTTCGCTAACCCCCTCAAACCATTGTGGACTCTGGTCGTACTTATACACTTAATACTAGGGGGCGTGAACTGAGGTAACCCCAATTCAAGTCTTGGTTACCTTTAAAAAAAGTCGTCGCCAAACCAGGTAGCCCATAAGGCTTTCCGTTCCCAACCATGAAGAGTTTCCTTCTAGCGTCCATCCTCGCGGTGGTGTCCTTCGCCGCCGAGGAGCCCGAGTACGAGACCTACGACTACATCGTCGTAGGCAGCGGGCCAGGCGGCGGTCCCCTAGCGGCCAACCTCGCACGCGCGGGCTACTCGACCCTCCTCGTCGAGGCGGGCGACGACCACGGAGACCAATCCGTGTACCGCGAGCTGTCCAACTTCAACGTCGCTGGCAATGACGAGCGCAGCCGATGGGATTTCTTCGTCAAGCACTCCGACGACCCGGAGAGGGAGCTCAAGTACGAGCGCCTGACGTGGAGGACCGCCGACGGCGGGTTCTACGTCGGGTTGGACCCGCCGGAGGGAGCCAAGCAGCTCGGTATTTATTATCCTAGGGCTGCTACGCTGGGCGGTTGCGCGATGCATAATGCGGGTGTTTGCTCGTTGCCGTCGGCGGATGAGTGGAATTGGATTGCCAATATCACCGGGGACGATACTTGGGAGGCTGAGAATATGAGGAAGTACTTGATTCAGACGGAGAAGAACTTGTACATGCCTGCGGGTTCGGAGGGCCATGGCTTCGATGGTAAGTGTTTCTCTAAGTAAGAAACCGTGAAAATGCTGGAATTCAAGGAAAAGCCAAAGAAAACTAACTTGGGGGATCTCATAATAGGATGGATGTCCATCTCTACCAGCGACTCATCGTGGGCAGCCGACGGCGACTGGCCCGCCAACAAGATCCTGACCAGGCTCGCCGAGCTCACCGACCAGGACCCCGAAAAGGTCGGCGAGCTCGTCAACAAGGACATTCTCGCCGCCGGCGAAGACCACCTCTCGAGCTTCTACAACATGGCCCAGCACGGCGATAACCGCGGTCGGCGTTCGAGCCCCAACAACTACATCAAGGCCACTCTCGCCGACGAGGTCAAGTACCCCCTCAAGCTGGCCCTCAACACGCTCGTCACCAAGGTTCTCTTCGACGAGGACGCCAAGACCCCGACCGCCATCGGCGTCGAGGCTCTCCAGGGCCCCTCGCTCTACAGGGTCGACCCCCGCCACGACCCCGAGGGCAACAAGACGCTCACGCGCTTCTACGCGAAGAGGGAGGTCATCGTCTCGGGCGGAGCCTTCAACAGCCCCCAGATCCTCAAGCTCAGCGGTATCGGACCGGCGGCCGAGCTTGAAAAGTTCGAGATCCCCGTCGTCGTCGACCTCCCCGGCGTCGGCGAGAACCTCGGCGACAACTACGAGGGGAGCGTCCTCGCCATCGGAAAGGGCCCCACGGGCGGCTCGCGCATCACGGTGCTCTTCCGCACGCCCTCGGCTCCCACCGAGAACAGGAACATCTTCGCCTGGTGCGGCGCCTTCGCCTTTGAGGGCTTCTGGCCCGGCTTCCCCGAGGACTACGGCGCGGACGAGTACACGTGCGCCATGGTCCACATGAATCCCAAGTCCCAGGCCGGCAGCGTGCGCCTCGCCAGCGCCGATCCCCAGGATAGCCCCGACATCAACTTCCGCTTCTTCGAGCACGAGGGCGACAAGGATCTTCGCGAGCTCGTCGAGGCCGCTAACTTGCTCCGAGAATCGTGGCAGGTCGCCGGCGATACGGTCCTCCCCTACGACGAGCTGCATCCCTGTCCCGGAACCAGTGCCGGAAACTGCACCCTCGAAGAACAGGCTGAGACCTTCAAGCTCCAGGCCTACTCCCATCATGCTACGTCGACATGCGCCATCGGTGCTGACGATGATGAGAATGCTGTTTTGGACTCCAAGTTTAGGGTCAGGGGCGTGAAGAACTTGAGGGTCGTCGATGCCAGCTCGTTCCCGCGTGTGCCTGGTGCTTTCCCGGTTCTTCCTACCGCCATGCTTTCTGCCAAGGCTACGGAGGAGATTCTGGCGGATGCTAAGGCCGCAGCGGCGAAGGAGAAGGAGGCGCCTGCTGAGGAGGAGCCTGAGAAACCTGCCCCGAAGAAATGCAAGAAATAATTTTTTTTCTTTGTCAATCTGGAGAGAAGCGTCAGAACGAAGGGAGCTAGTCCGTGTGGCCACCTTGGCTGCTTTTCGCGTCCCTGAATTATGCACATAAGATAATTTCAAGTAGCAGAATACATAGGGTTAGTGTGTTTTATTACTGAAGTTCCCGCTATGTACTTCCTCGAGGATATTAGACAAAGGAAAATGCTAGGTCACCTAACCTGCTTGAGGTTTTGGCTCAGATATTGCTTCTTCTCTTCTGACTTCACCGCCTACATCTTCTCGGAAGTAATGTAATTAGCGATTTGATAAGGGTTCGTTCAAAATGCAAGTCATTATCTACTACATGCTAGAAGTCATCATTTCTCATACTCCAGGAAGCTCACAGCTTAGAGAGCTCCTGGGGGTTCTTGATCTCGACAATCAACTTCCCTACATCGATCACATTAGCTCATTTTCTTTTCCTTTTTATTCTCGGTAAGTTTAACACGGCGTAGTTGAGACTTACCAGTATTAATTCCCTTGAACAGGCCGACCAGCGCTTGCTCAGCGTTCTTGAGTCCGCCCTTGACAATGGTCTCCTTCCTCTTGATCTTGCCTGCGTCGAGCCACTCGGTGAGCTCTTGCCTGGCCTGGGCGTACTCCTTGATGAAATCGAAGACGATGAAGCCCTGCATCTTGATCCGCATGGAAATGACGCTCATTATGTTCTAGAGGTTGGTGTGGTTAGGAAAAAGTTCGGCCACGGGTTTCGGACTGTGAGATTGAATACACACCTTGGGACCCCGGACATCTGTTGTGTTGTACTGGCTGATGCTACCGCACATAACAAACCTGGCAAAAGGCTTGGCCTGGAGGAGTGCTAGATCAAGAATCTCTCCGCCGACTTATTTGATCATTTGTTAGCGACTGCCTCATCCAGAAAGAAGTAGTTCGAAAAAAGAAAGGAAAAAACTTACCGTTGTCAAAATACACATCAATATGGTCCTTGGTAAGCTCCTTAAACTTCTCCTTAAAGTCCGGAGCCTTATAATTCAAAGCAGCATCAAAACCGAGCTCATCAGTCAACCACTTAACCTTATCCTCACCGCCAGCGATACCAATGACCCTCGCGCCCTTGATCTTAGCAATCTGACCCGCTACGGAACCAGTGGCACCAGCAGCGCCGCTCACGACAACCAGGTCGCCGGGCTTGGGTTCTCCGATACGGAGCATGCCGAAATAGGCAGTCAGCCCCGTGAGTCCGAGAACGGAGAGGTGGTCAGGGAGGTGGTCGGAGCCGGTGGCTAGCTCGAAGCTACCGGGGGTGTCGGGACTGATGATGGCGTATTCTTGCCAGCCTCCTCTGGCGCGCACGATGTCGCCGGGTTTGACGGATGTGTTCTTGGAGGCCAGGACTCGAGACACCGTGGCGCCACGCATTATGCCGCCGATGGGAACGGGAGGGATGTAGGAACGCCTATCTGTTGAGAGGGAGAGGCGGAGGAAAGCACGCACAGATCAGGATTTGTTCGGTAGCCAACCCCTCGGGAGAGACGGAGATAGTGCGGGCCAGGGACACTTTGGCAGAGGATGTTCTACTCACCGTTCAGCCATCCTCGCATAGCGGGGTCGAGGCCTAGGTAAATGTTCTCAATGAGGATCTCGCCATCCTTCAGGTCTTCGGCCGTAGGGGCCTTGACTACCTTTTGGTTGAAGGTTTGGCCAGGGATGATGTCGCCCCGAGGTCTCTCGGCCAAGATGATTTGAAGGTTGTCTTGGGTCATATTGAGGAGGAGCTCTGCTAAGACTTTGCAAGGTTCGTTTTCTTGGGCTATAGGGGGAAGGGATTACAATGAGGTTTGGAACTTCGGAGCTGCAGCAGACCAGGAGAAGGATAAACCTCAAAAACAGTCTTGAAATAGAAAAGGGAGATAAGGAGAGACGCAAGTTTTAAAAAAGAAGTGCTGTGATCGCTGGCATCATCCCCACTTCTTTCCTTTTTCCTGCATCAAGCTGGCGCAGGATCCAGCCTCAGATCTCAAAACCCTCTCCGTTCCCATGTCCCCCGCATTGCCCTAGTCCCAAACAATGAAATGTCCCGAGGCAGATATACGGAGAAAACATCGATTATACTAATCTAGTACTCCGTAGATTACACTATGACGAAAGAGATAATAACGACAGTACCAGGCAAACCCAGGGGGCGCTCCGACATTCTTTGTAGTGGTGATCCGGCCGCTGGCCTGTGTGTGAACACTAGACGAAGTCTAAGTGACAATTGACAATTCGAATTGAGACGGGTTGGGTAGCCCCGCCCGACGCCTCCGGCCGGAGCAAGGACCCGAAAGAGATGTGACGTCCGAGAGAATGGACTGACTGAATCTGGTTCGGTTGCCAACGAATCAGGTCCGAGAGTTGCGTTTTGGGTTGAGCTACTCTAGCGCCATTTTGTAAAGCATCATTGATTAGAAATCGGAGCCGGTGTACCGAGGAACCATCAGTTTAAAGTCCGGTGTCAGGGACGAGCTGTTCCAAGAAAATTTGAGGAGTTCGTGAGGTTTTGGGCAACAAGTCCGAAGACGCGGTTCAATAGAATGTCCGCTCACCGAGTTGCAGATGGCACCAGTTGGTCCGGGCTGATATGCCATGGAGAAGGAAGGGAGAAGGAAGGGAGGGGGAAGGGAAGGAACGGCCCATGGGGCTCAACGGACTCTGGTAACATCTCAACTCTTTTCCCCCCCGTTCGTCTTGTGGGGGGTTTTCCTGATTTCGTCTTCCGGATTTGGGATGACAGGAAGCGGGGCACCCCCGGCCAGACTTCCCAAATCATCCTTAGAGTTCGTTTGGGCCGTGTTATGAGATCGGGGCTGTCAACGGTCAACCCTATCCCAACTCTTTGCCGTGGAATCGCCTATTCTTTGCTGGCTAAGCCTTGGATCCCTCTCATCGAGGTTTGGAATGGGATGGATTGTACTGTGCTGTCATTCGCTAATGGCCTATTTTTTTATAGTACGCCGTACTGGTGGTAGATTCCCACGATATCCCTTGCTTCGAAGAAGAATCTTCATGCACTGTTCGTGCGACTTAAGCCCGCTCGCGTCCAAGATCCAGAGTTGGGGTCACATCCCGCCAGGCTGCCGGAGACTTCCGGTGCTGGCTGGCAGAGTGAACCCGGGATCGGGGCCAATATTAGACGCCGCATGTCGTGTACCCTAGAATGTGCAGATTGATGCCAAACTTTTCCGTCATTGTGTCACTCGCTGTGTCTTCGCAAAGTTCTTATGAATAAATTCAACACACACCTGTGTGGGAATCCAGTTAAGAAACTGAGAGAGAGAGAGAGGTACGTACATACAGCCAATACAGGGATGGCCAAAAAAACACCAAAAAAATGCCCACACCTGGGATCGAACCAGGGACCTCATCATTTCACTAGCTCATACTAGTGATGCGCTCTACCACTGAGCTATACGGGCTTGTTAAACGTCGATGCTTGATGCTCCAATATTCTGGCCTCACCTCACGATGGGAAGGTAGGAATGACGGCTGCAATCGATTGGATCTTTGTCGAACTTGAAAGCCACTCAACATGAGCCTCGTCACATCCCTGGATTACCATGTCTCGAACCTCAACAGCAAATACACACACTCCCGTAAACCAGTCAAATTTGTTCTCAGATTGATGTGTTGAGAATGGCAACAAACGCCTACATTGAGAGCCCTTTCACATTCACATCATTCTTCACAACTCGGACACGCCCCGAGTCCACGGCCTCGTATACAAAACATACATCACCAACACCAACAAACTCGCAGTCTGCACCCATCCCAACAACCTCTTAAAGACCCTGGAGTGCATTTGCGCCATCTTAATCTGCGCAGCAGCCCTCATCGAAGCACCATCATTCAACCGCGGAAACGGAGCCTCGACGACCTCCCCATTGGCGCCCAGAACCGTGGGCACCGGCACGCCGAGGTGTTGACAAAGCGGACCCCAGCCGTCCTGGACGCGATACTCGAGCACGCGGTCCTTCGGGATCTCGGACCTCCATTCGGCGTAGTACCCGTCGAAGAAGGTTAGAGCCTTTTCCCTCTCTGGCCACTGGAATCCCTGGACCTGGGTGTTGATCTTGTGCATGAACATGCCGAATTCGCGAAAGGTGGGATCGAACAACACGATGAGGATTTTGTTGAAGAGCGAAAGGCTGCTGAAGGCGGCGTGGATGCTCGTCATGCAGGAGTCGTACCATTTCTCTCTCTCGCGGTTGAGGATGATGACTTTCGCTTCCGGGTATGCCCTTGCGAGTTCGGTTCCGAAGAAAGAGGCCGGAATATCTGTAGTGGCCTGCTTGGACCAATTTTTTACACAAGAGTTGTGAGTATTTTTTCTTCTAGTATGAAACTCGGGGTGTTTTCTTGCTTTGTTGCTTTCGTTTTTCCTCATACCTGGTGAGTGCCAAGGAGCTTGTCCCAGTCTTCACGACCAAAGTGGCCGATTCCATTATATTTGGCGTCGATGGCTCGCATCCACAAAGGAATGTCTTGAGGACATGTGCCAGTCGTTTGCATATGGTAGACGTCGTGGATACCGAGTTGTCTTAGAGCAGCTCTCATGCCTACATTTTTCCCGAAAATGAGAGAAAAATAATCAGCCAAGAAGAATGATGGTTGGAAGTAAAAGGCGTAAGAGGAAAGGAGAAGGCCGCTTTGCGCCCAGGATGTTTGGGGAAAGAACAAGTTCACGAACTCAAAGTGCCTGTCCTCATTAGGCCACAGACGATGACTTTCATAGGTACAATTCTAGGATTAGAATCGCACTCGGCTAGATTCCCGTTTGAAATCTTTGTCGCCATGGTTCTACTTAAGGTGTCTTAATGTTAAGGGAATCGAAACGAGCTCGCTTGAGTAGGGTGACTTCTATGAAGAAGACAAGTGAAGAGGAATAAGTCAATGATGAAGAGCTTCAAACACCAAGTTGTAGAGAAGAAAGATCTCGGGAAATGGAACTTGGCAAGTATATAAGTAATAATCAAGAATGGATAGTCGGCTTCCTTCTTTTGCTTTTTTCCCTACCTCTTTAGGGGTCTCATCTCGTTGGCGCCGGTTCCCCCCACAGGCTAGGACCCAGAAACCAAATACGCATCTCTCCACACTTCTCTTGCGGCATCACACTCCCCGGGTTCGAGGGTATTTCGTCACACCTGGAGGGGACTTGCCACCAAGATTCTCAACAACCCTGGCTTCTCGTATTTGAAGAAGAATTAACTTCTGCCAAAGCATCCAGGTCAGTTGTTGGTTGTGCCTAAGGGCTTTACCTCACCAGGGAAGGGAGGCGTCAGGACCAGAGACCGTCTAGCACATTTCATCAGTAGCCTCCGGGGCCTAGCTCCCGGGGCGACAGCACCTAGGGAGTCCGCATGAGACCCTGACCCAATAGACAGGGAAACAAATAAGGTAAGATCGGGGTAGGGCAGACTAACCATCAGGTTTCGGAACACCTACTTTTCGGATGCCCTTCCCAGAGCGGACGATCAGTAATCCATACGAGCCTTTCGGGAGCTTGCTTTTTCTTGCATTTGTGTGATGCAGGAGCCCAGATCCTGCATATCTCTTTCGGGATTAGTGATCGGGACATCCTGTGAAGATTACCTGGTCCCCGAAGAAATGGACTCCCATGGTTTAGTTCAGTCCTCCAGAGTATTGAGAGGTTGGGGTTGAAACAGTGACAACAAGGAGATTGCTGGGCGGATTTAGACGACTTCAATCTCAAGTCTGTCCTGCTTTTTTTACGCTTTTCACGAACTTTGGACCTCAGAATGGAAAAGGGCATGACATTTCTAACTAAACCTACCCCAAATTCTCTGGCTCCCCAGCTTCCTTGGCCCTTCGACTGCGGCCTATGTCCCCCATGCCAGCTCGTGCTTCCCGGACTTCCCTGCAGGAGTCCGGATGAGGCGCAAAGAATCATATCAAACTCCTCTTTCCGCGTCGAAGTCAGGTCGGACGAGGCGATCTTGGCATTGGAAGGAGGGGCATATGACATGACACCCTCAACATTGCCCTTTTTATCACAGACAAGCCCCAACAAGAGCAGGTTCCTAGGACTAGCCAAGGTCGGGTGATGAGGAGGAGCAGTTCGATCAAAATTTTGAATATCCCGTGTAATTTCAATTCTAACATCGACAATTCCAAAGTAAGAATGTAAACAGAAAGGATGGAGAGGATGGAATAGGTGAGGAAGAGAAGTAATCTTGGAAAATCTTGGTCGTCGTGCCAGCCTAGACAAACTTGGCCGCTTTTCGGGACACGTCTCAGACAAACTCCATTGATATGTTCCAAAAACCCCTGCCACAATCCAGGATACCCGCTGAGTGAATCAAATCATAATAATCATGAGCTCTCCAGTTCCAGCAATCCCATGGAGTGGGCAAAAAAAGCAAAATCAAGAATGTGGTGCCAGTCAACACCATCCGGAGATTCAGCTTCCCTTTTTATAGCCTAGGTTTGAAGAACGAGTGAACACCATATTTGTGTCTTTCTGCGGGTGCCCAGCGAGAGAGTATCTGGTTTCCTTCGAGCCCTCGATTGATTAATGGCGGCAACTCATTCCCAACAAGTGATCGAGCTCAACGGAAAGGAGAACCATGAACGATATGTACGGCAGATTATTAAACCACCAAAAGATAGGGAGAGAATATAAATACGCACAGATATGAAAAAAAAGAGAGGAACATACCGGATGTTCGAGACAACGACGCAGTGCTAGCCGGTTGGTTGGCTCCTGGGTGCCCACTCTGTCTTGTTTTCATCTATTGGCAAGAAGATCAATGGCGACCGTGATAAGAATCTCGGAGAGGCTGCCCGCGCGGAGATGCCTATCTGATTGTGTGTGTGACTCGGAGTGGTACCTTAAGCTGAAAACTCCAAGATACCCCATAATATCGGCGACTTGAGGCTACTAATGTGGTCGAAGTAGGCGATCCTTTTCCAGATTCGCTGATGACAGCCTATTTTGGTCGCACGCTGGCCGTCCTAAAATTGTCTAAAGGAAGCAGGTCCGCTTGGTCCGGGCAACGACTCACTTCGCAGAGACATCAACCTCTCCTCAGGAATTTCTTCTATGGTTTCCATTCATTCATTCATTCATCCATCCATCCACCCATCCCACCCTCCTACTAATATGTATTCCTTCCTGCCAGTAAAACTCCCTCCTCTGCTTCATATCCAACCGATCCGAATCATCAACCATGATACCAAAAACCAATAAATCCACCCTCCCAACACGCTTCCAAAATCTCCGATGATACTCGCTCAACGTCATCTGCCTGCAAGACGACTCGTCTATAAACATGCGATTCAAAACAGTTACCTTTGTCGTGCGCAAAAACTGACTGTACACGTGTTCCCAGAGCTCCCCCATCCTCAACCCGTCGGGAAACTCCAAAACCACGGGCTTCCACCCCAGGATGGTCGACCTGCGTATCTTGAGAGAATGGAGCCGTCGTGGCGGAGGTTGCGCCGGGAGCATCCGCCGCCAACTCGCCTCTCGGCGCGCGAACGCCGGGCTCCTCACGCCGCCGACATCGTCTCGTAGTCCGGCGAGGGTGTCGTAGTAATCTTCGTCCACCTCGTCGAACGAGGAGAATCTCCCTTCCCTGAAGCCGGGAAGCTCCGTCGGGTAGAACGGGCGGAAGAACTTGACCAGCAATGGGTTGGGCGTAGGATATCCGTTGTCGGAGTCCCGGTCGGGGTCGGCGAGGAAGAAGAGGCGTTTTTGCAGGGATAGTGTGCAGGCTATTGCTTGGCGCCACTTCCTGCAGACCAGTTGGGCTTCTACCAAAAGCGTTTTCAAGTCTAGGTTCTCAAGAATGAGTAGAAGAAGCTCGGGCGTGGATATGACGGCGCCTCGTGCGGGAGGCTCCGATGGGGAAAGGCTGAGGTCTGGGAACTGGGGCGATTCGGGACGGTTGCACATTCGTAAAAGGGAAACAGGTGCAGTGAGCTTTTTCCTTTCTCCCTACCATCGGATTCCAAAGCCCTAGGCAGGTTCGGACAAGGGAGGTAAGTAATCAGATGTGAAGATGTGAGATGTGAGAGCGGGACTCCGAGCTCGGAGTCACCTTGGATGAAACACGGGTGCCATGTGGTATGGGCGAGCATTGGGAAACTTTCCCGGGTCATTTATACCCCCCTTCGAGAATCAGGGCATCATTCCTTCTTCACACACACAGGGAGGTCAGCGTGTGTATGTATGTGTGCGAGTGCGTGAGTGTGGCGTCGTGCCACAAGAGTTTATGATTCTGACCTGAGGGGAACAACTTCTCTAGGGCGCAACTTAATCGGTGTTTTAGACCACTCAACCGCGGTTTTCGGGCCACGGGTTTACCAGCGTTGGGAAAGCCACGAGCTTGATAAAATGGAAAATTACACCATCTACCATCATAAGGTTGTACGATTGGGGCGATATGATTTAGAGCCTGGGGTGGCTAGCCTACACGGTGTCCCAGTGGCCTTGTAAGTATAGATAGTAGTATCATGCGAGTACATATACCGAATACGGTTCCAGCCTCCGACTAAGCTCCACAAAGGACTTTTATAAACCGAACACATTCATATCAACATCCTCATTCACACCTTATTCTTCTCGCCATCTCTTAACCTTCCCTTCCCAAGACGATATAGTCCCACGTTAGACACCCTCTTTCCAAGCTCTAATACCACCAGAAGTATAGAAGCACACAGAGAAAGGTGCAAGGCGCGATGTTACTAAAAATATAAAGGAAGGCGTTTAAAATC
>JUDQ01000484.1:0-22136 GCA_000812075.1 Scedosporium aurantiacum
CGGCGAAGCTTTGGTGACAGCAGAACAGCGCTAGACGGTGGTTCGGCGGCGGCGGAGGTGTCGCGTGGCGGAGCGACGACGACGACGACGATGACAATGCGCCGAGGGGAGGCTTGGGCGAGTGGCATGCCGTGAGGGCCGGTGCTGCTGCTGCTGCCAGCACTGCAGGTGGTGGAGTTTTTTCCATGTCGCCTTCGACTATGGTTGAGACGGGGTCCGCGGCTGGCGAGGAGGGCATCGCGGATTTGGATAAGTTGCCCGAGGGCGTTATCAGTGGGTGGGCGCCAGAGGATGTGAGGGTTGAACCTGTTGAGCTGCCGGCGGAGATTTATAAGCGGTGGAGCGAGGACGCGAGGGAAGGGGGAGAGGCGCACGGGATGGGGATGGGGATTGGGGAGAGGTTGGAGCTGAGTGGAAGTAGAGGGAGGGATGGCTCTGAGGATGCGTCGAGGTCGTGAGGAGTTTGGAAGTAGGAGGTTCGTTTGGCTGGGAGGTTTGAACTCGAAGACTGGATTTTCTTTTTCTTTTTTCCTTTTTTTGGGAGTTTGGAGCACTTTATGATATCCCCTTGGGCGGCCACTGCCTTTCCTTTTCTTCTCTTTATTTCTTTTCTTTTTCTTTTGCACATTTTATCACTCTGGATATTACGGGATCCTAGAAACGGAGACATGCACAATGTTTAATGAGGCCGAGGAGTACGAGCAATAACATGGAAGACATAAAAACTGGATTGACCGAGAGACAACTAGAAGAAGAAATATCTAGGTACAAACGACAGAACCATTCATATACCCCCCTTTTTTCTGTCCATTTTCTCATTTGCGCTTCATAAACATTTCCCTTGTTCAAACTCATCCACCCTGCGAAACTATAGCGCACCAGAAAAAACAGATTGGCTCAACCCGGACAAGGGGAGCGGGAAAGGAACATCTCCGAATTATAAACAGGTCGACTCGAAATTGCCGGTGGAGGTCTTTTTTTTTTTTTCGCCGTTTGTCGAGAACAAAGTTGATAAAAAAAAAACACTTGCTGTTCATGATCGGTATCCTTTCTAGAAACAAGAACGATTAGGCCTTCTCGACGACAGACTTATCGCCGGCCTTCTGAGCAGACTTCTCGCCACCAGCTTTGTCGTTGGCCTCGTCGCCGGAAGCAGTATTGTCATCGTCCTTCTCGATCGAAGGCTTAGCGACGTCCTTCTCCTCGATCAAAGGCTGAGCATCCTCCTCCTGGCTCTTCATAGCCTCCTTCTTGGGAGTGGGACCGGCGGCGTGTTTCTTGTAAACACGCTTCTGCTTCTTAGAAGGAGTATCCTCCGCGTCGGGCTCCTCGGGAGCATCCTCAGCGGCCTTGGCCTTTCCCTTGCCCTTTCGGGCACTGGCACCGCCCCGCTTGCGCTTCGTGGGCGTCTCGTTCGTGCCGGGGGTAGCCTTGGGCTCGACGGTACCGCCGGGTGTCGAAGGCGTAGCGACCGCGCTGTCCAGGGCGGCGTCGGGGAATGCCTGCTTGCCGGCCTCCATCATTCGGCGCTTGATTCGAGACCAGACAGTGCTTGCGCTCGACTGGTTCTTGTAGTTGCCCAGCTGGGCGAACTTTGCCAGGTCGATCTATTGAAGGGGTGATCATGGTTAGCGAGTTCGTTCGCTCCTTCCTCCGGGGGTGGAATGGAACAGTGCGGAGAATGCCATGTTCATACTGGCCGCGGGGAAGAGAAGACATGAGAAGTTGGAGAAAGGGGGCGAAAACAATCAGAATGAAAGGGGGGGAAAACGAGAATGAGAACGAGTACTTACGCTGGGGGGGCCTTTCATACACAAGAAGGCAAGGGCCATCAACTTGGTCTCCGCGGGTGTCAAGTCGACGGTCGCGGAGTTGGAGCCCTTCTCGGGCGTATTCTTCACGGGGGTCTTGGGAGGCATTGTTGTTTTGTTTTTTTTTTCGGTCAGGTTTTTGTTTTGGTTTTGGTTCTTTTGCGGAGGAGAGTTAGTTGGATGCTTGACGCGTCTTGTTCCGAACTTCTGAGGATGGGGGAGATGGGGGATGGGCTGGGGTTTATGAAGGGAAACGCACTCGAGGTTGGTGATTCCCGCTCGGTTCTTGGGTCGAGTGAGTCGAGAGAAAGGGGATGTGGTTGAAAGAGGGAGAAGTTTCAGGAGCTGGGAGGAAGAGGAGAGGAAGAGACCTAGATATGGCTACACATTGGGAGCAGGTGATTGAACTGTGGTTGCCGTGGCTCATTGTAGTTCCTTCTTGGTTGATAGCCAGGTCGATCGTGGATCATCTTGTTGTTATTGATTGAGACTTGTTCGTGGAGTGATCAATAGGGATTCTTTGAGGCGGGTGCACCCTAGGATGTGTGAATGTGTGAATGTGTGGATGTGTGGATGTGTGGAACGCAGGGAAGAGGATGGAATGGAACCATGAGGAGAGGTGTTTAGGGAGGTAGTAGGCATCCTCTGACATCATCTTGAAGATGGGGGAAAGGCCTGGGAGAAAGAAGTGGATGACAGTCCACTTAGACTTGGTAGACAAAATCACATCTCCTGCCTAGTGTGAGCTCTCTTGTCAAATGAACAAGGGGAGCAAACTAGGAGGGACTCGAGTCTTCATGTAAGAAGAAGGCGGTGGTGGTGGTGCTGGACAAAGAAGGAAACATGTATTCAAATGATCGTCTATGCATGGGATCGCGCCGTCGCCGCCATCGAACCAAAACGAGAACTCCCCGAAAGATGGACGCAGCTGGAACGTCCGAAATAGTATACACACCAGGTCCAGAAGATAGGTTAGGTATCCCCGTACCCGGAAAAAGCACACAAGCGAGAGAGCCCTTACCTCGCTCTTCCCCTCCCTACAACTGTACCGTTCTCACCAAACTCAATCCTTCCCGTCACCCTTGTCGCCGCCCTCCTCCTCAGCCTGCTTCAACTTGACCACCACGCCACCACTCCTCCAATCCCCCTTCCCGATATGATACTCACCGCCCAAAACAAGATCCTTAGCCACCAGCTCGCGCGTACGCCCGAGACTCTCGATATCGGCGATGCGCTGTATCGTGGCCTCGAGGTGCTCCCTGAAGCCGGGCTCGGAACAAATCTCCTTGAAGGCGCGGTGCATGGGCACGGAGCTGGCGCGCACGTCGGCCCAGGCCGTGATGGAGAAGAGGTTGAGGCTGTCGAGGCGGCGGATGAAGTCGCACCGCGTCATGATCTCCTGGGCCTTGTGGAAGGGGTAGGTGGGGAGGATGTGGCCGGTTTCGGGGTCGTAGGTTTTGTCCATTTCTTCTTCCCTATCGACGAGGGCGAGGGCTAGGACCATTGCCGCGGCCTTGTAGTGGGGTTAGTTGTTTGTCTAGTTATCCAGGTGAGAGCAATAAATCTTGGGAGCTGCAACGAAAAGAAAAGAGAAAACTTACCGCCCACTTCTGCTGATCCATGACGTCGTCGTCCATCTCGGCACCCAGGATCCAGCATTGGTTCAGGAACCACTTCCTCTCAACATCGATGATACTCTCGCACGTTTCAAGCATGTCCCTGCTCTTGGCGACACGATTGAGGAAACTCAGACGACCGCCGACCTTGTCATAAATCTCCTCGAGGAGACTATGCTCGACGTCCTCGTTGAAATATCTATGTCGGTACTTTTGCAGGGCAGAGAGCGCCTGCTGCTTGGGAAGATCCATCACGGGGATAACTTCCATCCTCGTAGCGAGCTGCTTCAGCCGCTCGTAGACCCAGTAGTCGTCGCTGTTGAAGACCATGGTCACAAGATTAGCCGCCGCCCACTGCTCGGCGCGTTGCTGTAGCAGCTCAATGAGGTCCTTTCCGTCCTCGTCGTCGCGCAAAAGGTGCATCTGGTTAATGATGAGCACGAGCGGCTTGCCCCGCTTCCGCCTGCTGACGAGAGCGACCTTCTCGAGCTTGTTAAGGGCCCTCTCGATATCGAGAAGGGCCGTCGAATCCCTGGGTCCGCGCTCGCTAAAGTACCCGCCGATGTAGTCCTCGTGGAACTCGAAGTCGAGGGCCTTGCCGAGACGTATCCTCACGATTTCGAGATCGGAGTGGGCCTCGAACATGGCGACGCCCTCGCCGTCGATCTTGCGCATGGCCTCGATGAGCATACTGCTCTTCCCCGTGCCCTTGTCGCCTATCAGTAGGTAGTAGTGGCCGGCTGCTTTGCCAGCGATGATGTCGTCGACGTGGACCTGCTCGTCGCGGAGCACCCAGCGGCCGTCGGGCGCGCCTGTCGAGGGCACGTCTTTGGCGAGGGCGGCCAGTTCGAGGACGGGGTCGCCCGGTTGGAAGGCGTTGGTCATCTTTTTGAGGACGACGCGTTTGTAGGATTTGTGGTAGGCGTAGCCGGCGAAGGCGAAGCCTCCTGCTAGGACGAGGATGGATGCTAGGGTTGTGGCGGCGGATTCGCCCATTTTTTGGAGGAGGGTGGGCTCCTCTGGTGGCGGGGGGAAGCCATATCTCTGCCTGTCCAGGTCTGGACGGTCTGGTTCGGGTCAGTTACTTGTGGAGGGAGGTGGCTATTGGACTTGACAGTTTGACCGTCGTTTCTTAAGGCTGAGGGGAACGGGAATAGGGTGGCACGGTATGAATTAGGCAAAGGAGATGCCGTTTTTAGAGCAGTCTCTATCACAGCAGGGTTGGTAGTTCAATAAAGTGAAGAGCACGCCAGAATATGAAGTCATTCCTGATCACTTGCCATTCCATTCGAACGAGTGAGGAGTGGCACCAGTATGTTTTCTTGCACCACTGCACCGGGAGTGACCCTCTTCCCACTTGTAGATCCAAACGACGTGCATCAAAGGAATTTTGGATGGCAGTGACTTGATCGGAAGAGTCCCAAGATTCGTCCCAACTGTGGCGTTCTCCGACCCCAATGCGGAAAGCCAAGAGTTTTGACACAGGACATCTCTATTCCAAGCCACTGGGCCCTGGCATTATCTGCACCTCACCTGGCCTGGGAGGGATCTGGGAGAATAAACGGTGATTGGAAGTATAACAAGGAAAAAATAAAAATAAAGAATAAAAAATAAAACACCGAGCACGCGACGACAAAGGAGACTCGATTCCAACACATACCATCAAGCACCCGCCGCTTCGACTGGGTGGTAAACGCAGGCGATTTCGGCCGAAATAAACACGGTCGCGGCACGCAGACTCGTGCTCGAGGACTCCATTGCGACCGGGGCTGGACGAGCGGCCGACTTGGCAGGGCGGGCAATCGGATGGGGGCCATGTGGCCACCGAGCCTCAGGACCATGGCGAGTGGACGAGCGGGACCATTGACGACGATGATGGGCGACCAGAGCTTTGGTTTGGTGGCATTCGGGAGGTTTCTTGTGGGTTGGGGGAGTCGGGACCTTATGAAATAAACTCGATCGGCGACTTGGCGGTCAGGGTCTCTGGGTGTATATGGGTCGTCCTAGGGACTTGGAGGCGGATGGCGAAAAAGAACTCTAGTGCAGTGTAGCGTCAAGCGTGGAAAAGGAGCTGGAGAAGAGACTAATCTTGCAAGGGGATAATTAGTGGACTGTCTTCGTTGTCAATGACCGGGGCGACGCGACTAAGGGGTTGATGTACCGCTGCACGGAGAGTTGGCTGTGTGAATACCTCGTACTCGGCTGGCATTGAGTATCTCGTTATCTGGGGAGCGAGACGTTTTCTTCGTGTGAAGAGCGGCCTCCAATTATTAAGATTTCGTTTGAATGGAATGATAATAATCTACGAAGTATGTACATCAGGACTGAAGGTGGACACTACAAGGTACGAAGTACTTACTTCGTAGTTTGGATGCGCTCGTTTTGCCATCGATTTGACGATCTTAACAATTAATCGGGGCTGTGCTTGTCCACCTCTGCTGAACTTCGCTGAACTTGTTCCCACAACGCGTCTTCCTATTGGCAAATGCGACTGCACCTCCATGACCTTAATTCTTAACGAAATTAAGCACTTGCAGGTGCAGGTAGCGTGGGTTCGTTCGCACCAAGCAGTTGGAACAAGGAACAACAACAAGTATAATAAGTACAAGTATAAGTACAAGTACAAGGACAAGGACAAGGACAGCTCGACAAGCTTGCCAGGTTGACAGTGGAGCTGATCAATGAGACCTCGAAGTACCGAGGTACAATCACTCTTGATAACAGAGGAAGGAAACAATATGTCCACGTGACAAAAAACATTCAAACGTCTTTAGAAGGAGTGCCTCCCAATATCACCACATATCTAAGGAAAAAGAAGAAGAGAAGAAAAAAAAAAAGAAAAAAAGGAGAGAAAAGACGTCGTGCATTTAGAAAGGTGGATGTGTAGAGAAGAGGTGCGGTGAGTGAAAAGGGGGAAAAAAAAGGAGGAGAAAAAAAGAAAAAAAAAAAAAGCTCGCTCGCGGGTCGCTCCCAGGATCGAACTCCTGATCGCTTCCCACGAGCTACGAAAATTGCAATTTTCTAACCTTCTGAGCGCTCCAATGACCACTTGGCCACTGGTTACAGTCTTGGTGCTTGAGCTGCTCGGTTAGAAGTTCTTTCCGTATCCTCGTATATGGAGGACATGGAGGACACGGAGGACATGAAGGACATGAAGGGAATGGAGGATATGAAGAACCAAGTTGAGGGAAGGTGCCGCTTGAGCCTGCAACTGCACATCGTGGCTTGGGGAATCCGCTGAAAGGCTTTGGGCTATTCAGCATCCAGCATCCAGCATCCAGCATCTGGACGGTTCAGATATGCTCAGGCTGGTCATGGTGTTTTCGGATGAACACTCCCTCTTCTCAGGACACCCTTCGACTCTGGACTGCTCTCGTGGCCTTCGACTAGTTTGAGAGAGACTACCAGGGAGCTGCAGTCTACAGATAGGTAATATCGAGGCTTCGAGAATCCCCAATGGCAACAACTCTCTATCGTCGTCAAGGTTTCCTTTCCCTTAGTTCCCTCGTGACTTCCTCTAGACTGACAAAAGAAAGACTTCATGGCATCTACTACAATACGAAGCATTGATCAATATCGAGGATCTCAATATCGGCAAGGATTGAATTGGTGAGATCTAGCTACACGTCAGAGTATACATAATCGAAAAGCGAGGCTTCTCAGTCGAGGCACTCGATGTGATCTGGCACGGTCGAATCAAGGGCAACCGAACGACCGAAGGGAGCATGGCAAGTAAGCATCATAACAAGCAAGGTTTTCAAGATCCCACCATAGGAAATCACCAACGAGCCTCTCGCAGTCCTTTCCCCCAGATCGTTACTCCAGGCCTCTACGCCAATCCTCTGCTTGATACCTCCGTTGCCACAGCATCACCCTGAACTGGAGCAAGACTTGACGTCTGTTGGGAATCATCCTTCCTCCAACGTTATAAATTCTGACGCACCAAATCTTTTTCTCTTTTCCCTCTCTCCTCCTGAATCCCCACATCTCTTCCGTAAACATCACCAACTCTTCCCACACAAACCTCTTTTCCCTCTCCAAGACAATCTTTTATCCCCCCAAGACCAACTCATCACTTCCTAGAGTTCGTGCGTATCAAGTATCAAGTATTTATTTCTATCATCAGATATCTCTGCTTCGAGTCACGATGGACTCCAACAAGGCGAGCGACGAGACCAAGCTGGTCCATTTGCCACATAGAGCCGAATCCTGTGCCTCGAGAGATGGAACTTTTCACGCCAGGCACGCCTCATGCCCAGAGGATCCTCCCAATCGTACCACTCCATCACCCACCATAGTATTTCACAGACACCCACTCGCAGACGAGTTGGGCCTGGATGACCATGTCCTTGTACGAATGAATCTCATCATCCCCGAAGAGGTTCACTTTTGTAACGAGGACGAGTCCAAAGACATCAGCAGCGCCAATGAACCCCACGACAATATGAACGGGCTCGAAGGACACTCTAAAATCGCCATTGAGGAGCAGCGGCCAATTGGTGGGCGCGACGACAGTCCCCGACCCCCTTGCCTCCAGACAGAAGCCATGCACAGACGCTCCCGAAGATACTCAGGCGCCAAGCGACTCGAGGTCACATTGGGACCCGTCGTCGAGGACGAGGAGGGTGAGCGCCTATCCGAGCAAGTGGCGTCCCCGACAAGCCATACCGGCAAAGCTGGAGCTTGCAGTCCGACGGACAAGTCAGAATCGGACTCGATAAACTCTCTAGCCGCCACCGTCAGCGAAGCTTCTACTTACGATATCGATGCCCCACGTCTGTCGGTTTCTGATCTCTCGATAAATCTACCCGAGTCGGCGTCTGAATCCTCCACAGCATCGAAGGAGCATCGTAACCCTCATATCTTCACTTTCACGGCCCCCAAGATTGACGCCATGGAATACACAAGGATGCATCTCCTCGAGCAAGCCAGAGTGGACCGAGAAGGCGGCTCCAACCCTCTTCCCGAGCCGGAGAAGCGCTGGGCATGGACCAGTGACGAGGAAGAGCTCCTCATCATCCCTCGCATCCCTTCATCTGTGGACCGGGACCAGTTCAAGCCCGCTCCCCACGGATCACCATCTCATTACGTTCTTCCCGAAACCGATCCCTCAGAGGACGAATCGCATGAGCCATTGGCCAATGCCAAGCATGGCAGGAACAAGTTCTAGAAGTCCTTGACCTTTGCCGACTTGAGATTGACGAGGTTCACCCAGTCGACCTCCATGAAAATGGGAAAGGTCCGAGTGAAGCCCCGCCGACACAGCCTTAACGAAGGATCTGTTCGGAGCATGACAGTCGAGAACCCTCCTGTACTTCCAAAGATGGACCTTGGAGATCTTGACCCTTTCGCCAACGTGTTTTCTAGCAGTGACAGTGGCAGTGGCCCAGCGCCTCGGGCGTCTCGAGTCCCAAGCTCATATCTCGTGAACGGACCCCTGGTGAATGAACCATTTGTAGTCAAGAGACAGGCCATTCATCCAACTTCTATTTACGCCAGCAGTCAGGTTGAATCATGCCCGCAAGTATCTGGTCCTCCGCGACAAACCCAGAACCTCAGTCTAAACCAGACTGTCCACAATTCTGCTATCCTTTGCTCTCATGGCACAATTAACAACCATCCCTCTTCCAGCTCTGGGATGTATCATGAGGGGAGGCCACCATCTGCATTGTCATCCTTCTGTATCATCAAGGATAAAGGACATGAGTCCACATCCATGAAGGTCAATGACTTGACTTCAAGCAACCACACCACAATGACCGTGAATGGAAGAGACCGGCCTTCGCGTAACTCAACCACCACAACAGTCTCTCACATGGACAGTCGCGAATGTGGAAAGTCCTTAGTTGAACTGGAGCATCATAGTACAAACAACCCTGACTACGAAGGAGAAGAAGAAGAGACGGTGGCCAATGAGAACACGCAGGACTTGATCACCCTCGAGAAGGACATTCGAAAACAACTAGGAGCTTTCAACTCAACCGAGTCTCTCATCGGTTCCCCTCCTCGAGAACTTTCTGATGATCCAAGTCCGCCAGTGACTCCATCTCACCCACGTCCCGATTCCCCAGTCCTATCTGCAACTCTTTTGAACTTCTTCTCGAAGCAATCCCCTTACCCGCCGCCGACTCGTAAACTTCCTGAAGTACCTCATCGACGGCACGTCAGCCAGCTCAAGGAAGAAGGCGGCTGTCCTTCCACCTCACGAGCACGAACCACGTCTGTGGATTTTCACAATTCGCCCACTCAGAGAGTTCCAATCAAACAGCAGGAAGCTACAGAATCCCCAGCTCCCCTTCCTCCCTCGGGTAGAGCACTCGCACACACTGACCCTATTGTCCCTGCCGCCCTCAAGATTCGGAAAGAGAAGGCGCCATCAAACCAGTTCCCACCGATCCCAATCGTTATCGTGACACCACCACCACCTCCCATCCCTGCCAAAAGCCCTTATCGCAGCCTACTTGGTGGGAACCCACAGATAAACAAAGGCATTACCACCGTCCTGCGCGAAGGTACGCCTGCTTTACCTACGACGTTTGCCCCCGAGGCCCGTCTCACAGTACCGCTTCAACGCCATCTCGCAGTTGAAGACGCCCTTAAAATTCATAGAGAGAGAGCACGCGCTCGAATCCAACTTTCCAGCAACGACGACGAACCCCATAGCGGAATCATGCCGAAACACAAAACGGTGAAGGACCCGAGGGTCAATGATGAGGAGTGGCGCCCGCTTCTCCCGCCGAAGATCGAAGATGAATCCAAGCCGAAGAAGCAGACACGTTCGACGGATAATTTTCCCCCTCGACGATCGGCTACGATGAATATCCCTTCGGATATCCTCGAGGTGGTCAAGCGAGATTTTTCCTGCCCCTCCAAGAAAGGCAAAGAGCGCCTCCCGTCGTCCGGATCCCCATCCAACTTGGCGAAGACCCCGGGAGAGGGTAGCGGAGTGGAAGGCAATAGATCGGCCACGACTTGTGGAATGATGCAGGCCAACTCGGAGGAAATCAACATGCCCTCGAAGGCAACGGACGGATCCTCCAACCCCTTCACGGACTCGAGGCCTGAATAGGAAACCAAGGCCTTTTCGAGTAAACTCGTGGATGACGGAGATGTCTTTAATAATGAGGAAACGTCGCCTAGCAAGGCCAGTGCGCTGCCCCAGCTTGCCAAGCACTCGACCTCGGCGAGGTCCCGGGCGAAGAATAAGGGGCCGGAATGCGAGGGAGGCCAAGACGCCGACGAGATACTTCCTCTCAAGGGTGACTTGGACGCTGGTACCAAGGACAACGGGTCGCAGCGAGTTTCGCTCCCTAATGAAGCGCAGCAAAAGCCTCAGCCCCAGCTCGAGACCCGAAACATCACCGACCCCACCGTCAGCTATGTCATGGTAGCCGGGAAGGATGGACAACCCGAGATTGTCCCCCAAGATCACCCAGGCGTCAAGTCCTACTTTGACTTCTCCGATGACGAATCCACAGCTCCCAAGTCTACCTTCAAGGAGAAACTCAACCAGATCAAGGAGATGGCCCACAAGCTTTCCGGTCGTTTCAGCAAGCTTAGAATTTCTTCCAGCGAGCGTCGCAAGGATGATCTTGGTACGCGGGTACAGAGCGACGCCGTCCCCGCCCGATCGCAGACGCCTCATGGAGGATCTGCTCGACTGTCGACCTCCCGCGCTTCGAAACCTATCCCCCCGCGATCCCGATTCATGAACTTGCCCCCTCTGCGCATCGGTCGACGTCGACCTCGAGATGGTTCGAAGGCAGCCTCGTCTACGGCTCCGGCTTCGGCCCCGGCCTCAGCCCCGGCCTCGCCCCCTTTGCCTGCTGCTACCGAGGATGTGCCTCCCGTCCCGGAGATCCCTGCACGCTACCTACGCACCTTTTCGAAGCGTGGACGAGAGCGTGACTAGATTGAAAGAAAGGAAAAAGGTACTTATCAGTTTGGAAAGCCGACTCCTCCTGCATTGACATGAAGCTAACTTGCATCGGAGAACAGATTCGAATCATTGTGTCATGGTCTTACCAAGGAGAGCTCAATGCAGGCTTGTGTCTTCAACAACGGAAACCCTCGGTGCCATATATACGAAGCAGACGAAAGGGATATTGGGGCTAGGATTCACAAATCGAATAATAGGTGGAAAACAACGCACACTTGGCGACTATCATATTCCTTGGAGTTGTTTGGAGGCGGTTGATTATTCGATGGGCGTCAGGTTCTGCAACAAGAGGTACCACCACGCTCGATATCCGTTGGGAGGTTCCACGCTGCCTTGAGTTCTGACCGAGGCTTGGACGTAATGGTTTTGGGTCTTGTTTTCTTTCTAGTTCCGTTTCTGTCTCTTGTTACCGGCTTCGATAGGGAGCCTTGGACTGGTGCAAAAAAGGATAGGATCGTTCTTTTTAGGTACCCGTTGATACTACTCAATCGTTCGTTTTACTTAACATGAGCTGCGAGACGTGACACTGCGAACGGCTTTCCAAGATGATTGTAGACTCGAAGGGTAATGGCTTCATTTGATAAATTCTAACCATACAGAGATAAAACACAATATCATAAGGATGGAGAGGATTAAGCTGAACACCCTCCTGTACGCCGAGGAAAGTCGCCTACGCCCACGTCTGCCGATGCGGACTCGCCCCGGGGACAGCGCGACACCTGATTACACGCTGCCACCTCATCAACTGACCGGCCCCCTACGACGGCACATAGATACCATCGTACTGGGCATTAATACAGGCAGCCAAACATCCGTCCTCGGCCCGCGACTAGCATGCAACACCCCCCACCCCCCATGCTCACGATCTTCCGACTCCAACCCTCCCTTGCTCGACTTAAATCTATCAACCACACACAGAATCCCACCCCAACCTTTACCTCTGTACTACGCTCTAGATGCCGGAGCCAGTAGCCTCCCGCCGACGTAACGCACGTTCCTAGCTAGCCCTCCCTATCCCCACCGAACTTAGAGCCCGAGCCAACCCTACACGACTCCTCGAGATACTGCACGGCCTCACGAATAGTGTCAATGGAGTCCCGGACCGACTGCATTATGGCGGCGAGGCGATCGAAACCCACTTCCATGGCCGCGACGGTATCGGCGGCAATGGGGGGGAGGGGGGACGGGGGACGGGAAAGCACTTAGTCTTCACCCGTGCACAGAGCGAGAACCTATTACCCTTCCCTACCAGATCATCAGTATACACAGACTTAGAAACAACGCAGACAAGGCGGCCCACCAGCTGTCCGCACAGAGGCCCACATGATAGTGCCTAAAGTGGCACGAGAGACTGCCAGGCCGGATAGCCTCGCCTTCGGTCACGGCCTGCTTGGCGGAAGGCGTGGAGGAGGGTGAGGGTGAGGGAGCGCGCCGATTGCGGATGGCGGTCGTAGTCATGGCGGCAGAGGGAGGAGAAACGGGGTCTTGTCCACATCGTCGTTAAACCCATGGATGGCAGGCGGGCCGCGGGCGGGTTGTTGGCGGGACGCCATTGGCAGGAAGTTATAAAAAAACAGGCTGGGAATATATACAGTTAGCGGGACATGCGAGAGCGTTTTAGGGGGAGAGGTTTCTGTCGTTTTCCCCTATGATAACTCACTTAGAGGTGCAGTATTAGAGAGAGGAAAAAGATGAAGGGGAAAAAGAAAGTGTGGGGGGGAAAGATATACGGGGATGCCAAGGGCGTGGCGGGGGGCTTCTTCCCCAGCATGCTACAGCTAGAGTGGAAAGAGCCCCCTAGGTGCGGGGGCAGAATGTTGAAGAATACTAGAATCCCCCATCCAGTTCTCACACCGAACCCAGAACACCTACCGCGACCAATCTGACGATCGCCACAAGTGAAGACCTCCTACGCCAGAACTAGCAACCAGAGGCAAGCCCAGAACCAGAAACGCTGGAGACGCCGCAAATACTGAGGAGATCGCAAGCACCCCATGGCGGAGTTCTGATAAGTCGGACGACAACTCAATCATCTTCGTGAGAACTGTCAAGAAGGTGAGCACTACCCCCCTAGCCTCCCCGATCCACCCCGAGCAGACAGCGATCACGGACAGTTCTTAAGATGGTCGCCATCGAGAGAGTTAACAAACTCTATGAGGGAACAAGACAAGATGCAGAACACGGCGAAGTCCTGGGCCTAGTCGATGAGATCTACAAGGAGGTAGACAAGTATTCAAGTCCGCCTGCTGTCCAAAGTCTGGCTAATAAAGTCAGCAAAGCCCGCGGCGAAATGGTTACAGACCGAGAGTAGCTGATTCCATCTCGAGCGGAAGTGATCGCCCGCAGAGTAAGAGGATCGGCCGACAATCTACCAAACTTCATACAAGTGATCCTCGGACAACTGCACAGGGAAGACATGGCGGAAGGACCACCGAGGATAGGAAGGTAAGGAGGAGTCTTCTCAGTCCAAGCGAAGGAAGAGGAGGATAAAGCAGTAATACAACTGGTGACAGGCTCGTAGGTTGTCTGTTGTGAGATAAGTGAGGCAGTCAAGTGGTATTCACGACTGGTCTGAGAGTGCGTATTCAAGTGTAGGGGTATAGTTGTACTTGAATTGACTACTAGAGAGACAAGAAAGACAAACTAGATCCATGGAGGTCTCCATAGCTTATATACACGTTTTTCCTTCCAAGCTCTTCCTTCAGTCGGGTCCTGGTTGGTCGGACGTAACCTCGACTGACTGGTCGAACTACCACTGGTCGGACTCAGTTTCGCCCGACACTCTGACTGTCTTCCACGTGACTGTATTTTATGCCGTGTCTCACCACTTACTCGTGATGTGGTCACAGCTGTGTCGTAACACTCTCGACCACGTAGATATAAAGAGCGAGCGCTCCCGCGCTCGCTCACAAGATAGAAGAAGAGGCAACTTACTTACTTGCAGATATCTTACTTACTAGCTAACGATCCTAGAGTGGCAAGAAAGCAACGTGAGACATCACTAACCAACCGTCAGTCAGTGAGCAAGCTCACTCACTGCTACAGTCGCAAGCTATCGCTTGCGTCTAACAGCAAGGCTTCGCAGCCCAAAGCTGTAATAACGCCGACCTGCTATCACAGGTAGGGGCTGATCCTGTGGTAAGTCCGGGTTGTGCTAGACCGTCGCAACGCACGCTAAGCGGTGGGCTGGCAGAGATGCCGGCTTAAGGTATGTGCTAATCCTATGGGGTAATTGTGGCCGTCCTGAATAGTTCTGAGTTTACGAAGAAGGGCGGGGGTAGGCTGTTCGCGGCTTACTCGTTGAGTTATGGTGGGTTCTTTATATGTTCACAGGCGGAAAGGGCGGTATAAGTGTGTGTCGATGTGGCTTCCTTTTTCAATTCGAGAGAGGTGAGGTACATGCAGCGCCATCCACCCTCCGCAGTCCATTCCTCCCTCCTCCGGTTCCTCCGGACCACTCCCCAACGAGTAGGAGAACTAGGGGTAACACGGGCGGGCGCATTGACATGGCGGCACCTGTCCCTCTGCCATACGGCAGGGCTTCTGGAGGCCGTCCGCGTGCACGAATATGCACCGGACAGGCGGGACTCCATGGCCAGGACAGAGTGCCAACGCTCCGTTAGTGCACCCCTTGTGTGACTCGTTCTCCTGTCGGGTCGCGAATCGTCCGTGGTCTAGACCGTTGATACAGCCAATCTCTCCCGGGCGATGGGCACCATTGCGGCAGGCGTGAGAGAAAGGCGTATCGATGGGCCTAGAGCCTCGAGGATCGGAGGGAAGCGCGCACAGTTTCGTCCAATTGTCATCCGATGGGTTCTGCAGGAAGGCAAGAAGGCGGACCGTCGTGACTTTGCGCAGGCTCCGCGTAGTATGCGGGCCGCTTGTCTCATAGATGTCCACGACGGTGGTCGAACTCATCCAGCAGGTACCTGAAGGGATGTTGGAACCCATCTCACGGGCAACCGACTGACCCAGCTTTGAGCACCAGTGCATCCAGCACTGGCCGTTCGAACGTCGAGATTGCTTTGGCATGCGAACCAGACCCGCCTCGGGCTCCCCGAATATTGGATGATCCTCCGGTAGCCTGTCGAACAGCGCAATGAGCCGCCGTTCAACGTACTCGGAGGTGTCGGGGGGAGGGGCATCTGGCTCGATCTCGACGTCGTCGCTGGGGTCGTCGGCGGTGGGAGTGGATTGGGACGAAACTGGCGGAGGAGGAAGGGCTGCGGGCTGCTGGGCGGAGGTGAATGGCGGCGGCGAGGGCGTCTTAGTCGCATTGCCGCTAATGGCAGCGAGGTGGCGGCGGCGGCGGCGGACAGGCATTGTGTGTGTGTGTTGTGTGTGTGCGCGCCAGGGGAGAGAAGGGAAAAAGGAGAATTCTATTCGAATTCATCAGGGCCCCCTCGGCCATAAAGCTGGGAGCCCTGGAGGCGAGCTCGTCCCTTCCCCTCTACCTTGGCCGTACCTACTACTCACCTCACTTCGTGCCGTTAATCCTTCCCTCTAAGATCGAACAATACGTGAAGAACATCACGGTGACGTAGGTGCCAGACACAGTGAGGATTGACAGATTGAGAGCTCTTTCTTGATTTTGTAAGTTGTTATACGAAAGGAACCACTAGTAGGAAGGAACCAGCAACCAGGAGAATGTTGGAAGATGGGCCATTTAGAACATCTGGAAATGGCTGGGTCAGAGCGCTGAAATGACCCAACTAGCCGTACTGGGTGAAAAGGCGGGCCATGACAAAAAGACACCACTTACTGCCCATGGTGGCAGGTGCGGGTCGACTTGATAAGTGGATGTTGGGTGCGTGGGAGAACATCGCGGCGAGAATGTTCCTTCCTTTGTGAGATAGAATTTTGTGGAGGTTTTGTGAAAAATAAATAGTCGCGTCGTCTCCGCTTGAAAAGTTTTTGTTTCCTTTTCTTCTCCAGTTCAATGGGTGGGCTGGCGACGGGACGCCGCTTGATCCAATCGATGTTGCTCAGCGAGATCGTCTTTCGACCGCTTGAACGCCGTCAAGAGTTTCTCGACTCCAGAATGCAAACCCGACAAAAGTAAAAATTCGGAAATATGACGAGGTCGGAGAGGATTCTCACTCAAGGCACGCGCCACTAGAGGCCGAATTGCATCGTACGAAGAGGGGGCAAAAGCCTGGACAGCCCCAACACACTTGTCAGGGATCTGAGAACCTGCGGAGTTAGAAAAACATTACCATGAGCTTGAAAAGGAAGGACGGAGAACATGCTGCGTGACATCCTTTATGCGTAGCCTGGCACGTCGAGCAGGAGCTAGTACCTGACTCCACGCATACGACGAAGGGATACAAATGCATGCTTAAAACACACTTGTGACTCTGGCCTGCGAAACAGTTAGCGTTCTACAACTTGCTCCGACGGCCGATCCGACGGCCATCATTATAAGGTTCAGTTTATCATTTATACCGGTTCTGTAGCCCGCTTCCCACGACCCTTATGTTGACTCAATCTATGCTAATTGGACGAGTAAACTAGATCTAACATTCACAGAACAACCACAATTGGCGGCCGTCGCGGCTTGGACCCAATGGGCTTGCATGCTACTTTCGCCTTTAGGTTCGACGACTAGGAAGAGAGGATATTTCACTCCATAGCATATGGGTACACATACGGCAAGGAGGACTTTACTCTTCGTGAGGCCACCCTCCTGCCTGAGGAGCCTGACTGGGCCCCCGTGCAGGGGAATCATCAGGGAAAATCGTGTGGCCGGAACAGCAGGAATTGGAAGAGTATGTTCACGATCTTACAGTAGAATATGTGCTAGTAGCCTCTATGGGTGGTGCACTTGGACCCTGAGTGGTGGAGGCAAGTTAAACTAGTTTTAAATCACTTCCTGCGTATGGAATGCCTAATGGTAGACGTAGCACTGGGGGTTATTCAGTTCTGCTTAATGCATGTCCTTCAAGGCCTGATCATGAGCTGCCAGTTTTGGTATCGATATTTTGAATTCAAGCACAACTAGAGTCCTTTCAAATCCCAAAATGTGATCAAAATC
Organism: Scedosporium aurantiacum; assembly: GCA_000812075.1. NCBI lineage: Eukaryota > Fungi > Ascomycota > Sordariomycetes > Microascales > Microascaceae > Scedosporium > Scedosporium aurantiacum. The sequence goes on from JUDQ01000484.1 coordinate 17,401, forward strand.
GGAAAGCGCTTATGCGATGTGAATCAAACCCAATTGGACGGGCAGAGCTTGACTATTCGATCTCACATGTCCGTGCGCGCAGGAACCACCATCCGTGTCTGTCCAATCTCATTGTCGTTTGTTCCGCGCGTGTAAGCTTCTGTTTCGATATGCGGGCCACGTCAACATCTACACTGCCTCCTAGGACGGATTTAGATTCCCTGTCTTCGATCCTACCTCGACAAGCCAAATTATGTCCTGATCTCGCCAGGGCGAGCCCCCCAATCTCCTGGCTGGCCCGTTTCAGGCCTCGGCCCATCCCTGAACCGACGTCGTCTTGGCCATATGATAGGGCGACCTCTTCCGCTGTGGCACCGAACAATTCGGGTGGCTATCCAATGAATCTACTCGTTTTCTCTGACAGTATCATGTCGACTAATATACTCGCGCGCTCCATGATGGACGGACACCAGGGTTACCAGGGTTGAAACGCTCAATCCATTTTCAGACCGACGATGGCTCGAAGGATTCAGCCCGGTGGCTCTGGCCTGTCGAATTAAAGCGCTGCCGGTGATGTCTAGGCACTCGGGTTCGTGCTTATAAGTTTCGTCGAGGAAGCAACCGAGATCAATTCTCATGAATCAAATCTCATCTCTCTCAACACCAAAGCTTCTTGATCAATCTCTTGTCCACAAATACAGCCAGCCGATTCATACTTTACCGTTCCAAGTCCTTTATCATTACAAACCCCTTCAGCCTCCAAGATGAGCGAGCAGAAATTTTACTCAGTCTCCGTCGCCATCTTTAGATCAGAACCCCAAGACTTCAAGAAAAAACGACATGTCGGTCTCTACTTCCAGCCAAGAGACGGCAATGGTTCCGAATATTTCATCGACATCGTCGGCTCGACCCAGGCGTTTGCCTTCCACGTCCGCGAAAATTACAAACCCCACGGGTCTCGAAGATGGGCTAAGACAATCGCCGTGTCTGACCTCAAGAAGCCTCTAACCTCCACCTATCTCCTTGATTTAATGAGAGCCGTCCCAATCAATAACAGCGACCCCGAGTTCAGCTGCCAGAATTGGGTAGACCTTGCGTTGAAGGAACTTAGCTCCCAGGGGTATATCAGCGATGAAGACCATAAAAATGGTTTTGGCAAGATGATCGAGGCCACGATGGAAGCGGAAGATGACGACTGGAAAGTTTTTCTTGGGCGGTAAACATCACTCGTGTTTTGTTGGGCGGCTCGGATCATATTTTAGGAGTGATATTTCAAACCGAGGGCGATTTGTTTATTCAATAGTCGTTGTTTGCGGCAACTCTGGGCCATAGTCTTGTTAATACAAATGACTTGTTTAAACTACTGGAGCTGCAGAATAGATACGTGAGATTGTGACACGGAAACCTAGGCACAAATGCACCACGAGGATTAGGTAGAAAGTGAATTACTATCGGGATTGCCCTTGACCCAACTAAGGCATCTGCCATTTCAGCAGAGCAATATACTCAACCAATTCGTCTGGGTATAGCTCGGGGAAGATCTCAGAGGCATAAGACCACCAGTCTCCATCGCCTGCACTATTGCGCTGAAAGAATTTGACATACTCCCAGTATTCCGGATACCAACCGGCATCCTCCCAATCCACTAAGGCCACTATCTTGCCTCCCTGTACAATTATATTCCTTGGCGCTAAATCGCAGTGAGAGAGCACTATGCGATGGTTTGTGCGCAGCTTGGATGCAAAAGCATCCCGTAGGGCTGGGGGAGTGGCAGGAAAGAGGCCGGAGAGGAGATATCGGTTAAATGCAGCCTCATCAGCACAAGGAGAGTCTGTATGTAGGTGGTAGACACGAGCCTCTCGGATTCCACTTTTGTCACATGCCCCTATATAGTTTGGTGGCGGTGTTGCAGATCGCATGATTGTAAGGACTTCTCTCAATTGCTGTGCAATGTCTCTCTTTTCCTCGGAAGACATTTTCGGCCAGAGCTTGTTAAGCGCCTCGCCTTGAATGAAATCCATCTTAAGGTGGTTGACGCCTTGTATTGTTTCAGTCCCAATCACGCCTGGGACAGGCACGCCGGCTTTCTGCGCTGCAGTGAGCGCCGCTGCTTCCCCAAGTTGGATCCCCTTGCCTAGCTTCACGGCGACATTACCTGGGTATCGTGCCACCGTTCTTCCAGGAATGTGGTGGATAATAGTTACACCTTAGAAGCAGCACTCATTAGCTGGGGCCGGTCAAATTTGTATGAACTTCGCGAGCATGCCTACCATCTCCGAGAGCGGGTGGCGCTTCTTCTTCTTCATCTGAGACGGGGAGACCCTTCTCGATTTTTATTTGTCGGACCTTCTGCTTAAAGGTTTTCGTCGAAAACTTCTCTGTGTTTGATGTTTTATCGGAAGATCCATCAGCTTGTCCTTCAGGTTGCATTGGTAACATGGAATGAGCCGTATTGATATCACTTGAATGTTAAATTCGGTCTGAGGGGATGGCTTTGGAGATTCGGTGCACCCCGCATTGGTATCGCTGATGTCGACAAGACCTGACATTGGGAAGTGAGATACGCAGCTGTGACCAGCTGTGTGAGGGCTCGACCAACAGTCTAATCACGTGATAGTTGTATGTTCAGTTAAACATGGAAGCGGGAGATCATCCACGACCAAAGCCTTGCTACCTCGGTCCTAGTGCAAGAGCTAGTCACGAATTAGCGCTTCCCGATCCATACGAGATGAACGGATGCTTGAGAGATCATCGGCTTTTATTCACATCACTCTCGAGGCAATTTTCAAATCTCCAAGGACCTAGCAAGCAACTGATGCCGTTGGTGCTCTTCGCAACGAGGCACACTCGCATTCATTCACTTTCAACCTTGCCAACACCGATACGTTAGCAAAGACCCAACGGAGCGGAACGGGCAGCTACGTAGATACTTGTTCCACGCTCCGCCTTCCTAGAGGGTAGTCGTGTTTTGCGACGGAGATGCAACTTGTTTGGGGGTATATATATATCCAAGGAAAGAACAAAAGAAATAGACTAGAAAAATGCTATCATAGGAAAAACGATACGAGGAAAGGAAAGAGAACTGCAAATCAATGTGAGAGTGACGGGGTGGCTGAATGATCCAATAAACCCTCGACGCAATTATATACTTCGTCCCAGCCGGAGCATTCTTGGTGGCAGGACTGCGAGGTTATTTAAGCATGAGGAGGGGCGCAGGAAATTTGATGCAGGGTTCAACTTGTTCACTCAAAATTGCAAGGCTTCATTATATTTACCTAATTCCCTTCAATCAGTTTTTATGTCTTTAGGTTCCCAATTGCCACTCCATCGTAGATATCCGCTGGCCATCATTGTTGGTGAGTATGACCTTGTAAGGTGACAGGAACATCTGCTCGATATTCCCGAAAGCCTAGACTGGGGTTGCCATCAGTTGACAATGAATAAAAAGGTATCATACTGCAGTATAACCTACTTACGGCAGGTGGTCCGGTTCTAGCGGTAAGAACCCCAAATCTCTTTCCAGACTTCCGCTTCTGCCTCCGCTTCCGCGGTTAGTTGGCTCGCCCTCTCGGCATCCAGCTGAGCTTGAGACATCCATCGACGACGCCTCTCCATGGGTATCGGTATGTCGTGCTCTACGCGGTCGTTTTTCATCCCAACAAGAAGGAACCATACCAAAAGGAGAAAGAGGGCCGGACAGATGCCAATTGCGATTATCGATGAGGGATACCAAACTGTTCCAAGCTCAATGGTGCGTGCAAGTATTGCAACAACTACCAGGCCTGTAGCCATAAACAACTTAGCGCCGAATACTATTTCCCTGTCCGTCATTCCAGGGTCGGTTCTGGAAAAGGCACGCATCCCTTCGGGGAGATGGAGGACGTCTTGCGCCTTGCGGCCGCACCGGATGATCAAGTCACGTCGAGGCAGGAGGAGGTAGTAAGCTAGGAAACCGAGGCCAACTAAGACAGCCTTGCCACAGAGTATGGACAACCCAGCGCAGAAAAAGGCGAGTAGGAAATACCCGAAGGACCAATTATAACCGGGAGGTGGTATTGGAGGCATCTCGGAGAGGTTGGATTGGTGGGTTGTTTGGGAGTGATAGATGAACTTTCGCTGAGATAAAATGCAGAGCAGAATATGGTTTGTTCTTGGGAGACTTTACGTACAAACTCGATAAGGCCTTTGGGTTTAGACAGACCTTAGCTTCGTAAACGGGCTACTGCTAGGCGAAGGAATTCTTCTCTAGAACTTCACATGCCAGATGGAGCGGGCCTCAATCTGATTCTGGGAGCTCATGTTTCGACATTTTCTGGTAAGGACTAATACACCCCTGGATAAGGCCCTCCCACAAAAGGAAGATCGCCCTCTACGGGGGCTTCTCGGGCCCTGCCTCATTGGGCTTACCTGAGATTGGCAACTCAGCCCTTGACATTGACGTGCGACCTGAAAGCCTTCGAAAGGCGATTGGTCAGACAAGTCCTTCCAAAGGCAACCTTAAGCGATAGGACACCAGCGTAACTTTCCCTGGCGGCTAGGTACCGGCGCTAGTCAATAAAAGTCCCGTCGCCAGTGGTTAAGTTAAATAAAAAAATGCCGCCAAAAATGTCGATTAACTCGCGGATTGGAGAGCCCGTCCCGTTCCGCGACATCATTCGGTACTTTCAACTTGCACACGCTCCACACAAGCTCACGTCGTACCGGTACAATCGTATGAGCTGATGACGTCGTCAAACACGAAGCCCACGTCGTTGCAC
>JUDQ01000485.1:0-22025 GCA_000812075.1 Scedosporium aurantiacum
AAAAATAAAAAAAAAAAAAAAAAAAACCCCCGATCTTATTAGTTTGCGGAACAAAAACAATTTTCATCCCAGCTCTGCTTATTTAATCAGCGCTTAGTAACACCAGTAATCGAACGGCCTTCAGTTCCTGTTGCTTTTACAATGTCACTAACAAATTGTTTCAGAGAATCAGATACTGGGAAGACATATTACAGACTTCTGAACCTCCATTAACTCATTTTATGACGCAAAAGTCCTGATATGGGTGTGAAAGGCCTGAGACGCTGTCTCCAGCCTCTTGCTGTTCACACTGAGTTGAGCCATGGCAGGGCCATCATCGACGGCTCAGCTTTTGCTTATCATGTCCATACACTCTGTGCATCCATCTCGCCCGCCATCCCTTCGTGCGAGGCCCTCGAAAAAGAATGTCTCAGATGGCTAGATAAGCTGAGGTTGTCCGGTATTTCGATGCGAGTAGGACCATATCCCGATCAAGGTGGTGCCTAGCTGACTTTGCCACCACTATTAGCGAGGCCATCTATTTCGATGGATATCTTCCCCAGGAAAAACTTCCCGTTCGCATGGGTAGGCTTCTTAAAACCACCGCAGAATCTCTTCTCCTCTACCGCTCTAGCCCGGACGGGTTGCCATTCCAGCCTCCCGAGCTCCCCGGTAGCACACTTAGCGGTGCTCCCCGTCGCTTATCCCAGAGAGCTCGTCACCACCTTCCACATAACCCCTTTACGGTCCAATGTGTTATAGGTATCCTAAAGGAATCCCCGCGCTACAAACATCTCTCCCATGTTGTTCCAGGGGAAGCCGACGCATTCTGCGCCGAGAAGGCCCGTCGCACGACGGACAGCTTGATTTTAACCGGGGACTCGGACCTTCTCATATATGACACGGGCGATAGTAAGGTCATCTTTTTTGATGACATGGACTTTTGTGATGGGCATCGCGGCATCCGATGTTCGGTCTTCTCCCCAACCTTTATTTTACAGAGACTGCTTTCACAAGAACCCAGCTCCGAGGGCACCATTGCTCGCCTGGCTTTTGAGCTACAAAAAGCACCTCGAGATACGCTGCAGCAGCTTCTAGTAACTTGTCGAATCCCACCAGATAAAACCGCATTTTACAGGTTCTTAACCCCCTATCAGAGTACGTGTGATCTTGACATCACAGTGCCTCTGGCGGTCAGTACACCCCAGCCAGATGCACGACTCCTAGAGCTAGTGCTGCAGTGCGGCCATGGCAAGCGCATCTATCCATTGCTGGAACAAGGCGCTTATCAGTGCGGAATTGCGAGGATCTTTCTGCCCAACATACCCGAAAATCCTGTGCGCTCTAGTTGTTTTAGCCCTAGCATTAAGGTCAGGCAGATTGCGTATTCTCTTCTCCGCCCTGGTCCATTGGGGAATCTCCAGGGTGTTCGTGAGTTCACGCGCCTTCAGACGATCGAGGGAAATGGGTCTTACATTCCATTTCTTAAGAGCGAAGAACTGGAGCAGTCTGTCCTCGGGCTGGCTGATGATCTCTCATTGATTCAGCTAAAACATGACAGTTTTTTCTGGGCAGCCGTGACCTGTCAACTAGAAAATGACTACGCGCATTCTAATGGTAAAGGAGGGCTGGTTGAAGCCCTAGTCAATGGTCAAGAACTGGGCACAACACAGGTTTCACACATGCCGTGGGACTTGGTACATTTTTGTGCCCAGATCCAGGCGTGCTGCTACTCATTCCGGCTTCTCGAGCAAATAGTATCTCTGTCACTAGAGGGAGAGCCAAGCAAGGATGCCCAAAATGCGCACGCTTCTCTACAGCCCTACTTGGCTACGATTCCACCACTTCGGGAGTTTCCATCGCTGGGTACTACACTAGACTTTTTACACCACCTGCAGGATCGCTTCATACCGCGACAACCGGCCGTCATTCCAACCCAGTCCGATGCTGCTCCGACTGATTTATTGGCCGGAGAGGAGATGAATGTGTGCGAACGCAATGGGAGTATAAGGGACTCTCCATCTTATAACAGATTTCATATCCTGGGCTTTGAGGAATGACACAAATTCATTACAAAAGTTAAAGGGCTTGTGATAAAACAAGAAGAAATGAAGTCGCCGAAGAAGATGGGAGAAGTAAGAGTAAAGACGAAAATGCAGCCTCACTATTCCCTGTGTCTTGTGAGCTTCTTGGGTTGGTAGGCTGATGGATAATATGGGAAGCTGGAAACGCAGGAAAGAGGTGAATGCTTAACAAATAAAAATAAGGGAACAAAATTTTAAGGTCGTATGGTCTAGTGGTTATGACTCCGGATTTTGACTAGCTATATACTAAGAAGTTCCGGCACCCTCGGTTCGAACCCGAGTACGACCTTTTAATTTCTTTCTTATTTTCTATTTTTTATCTTCTTTTTTTTAAAATATATTTATTTTAAATAGTATATTTTTATATTTTTATAATATATATTTTTATTTTTTTTAAATATTAAATTAAAAAGTAAAAAGAGAAAAAATAAAAAATAAATTTAAATAAAATATAATTATTTTTTCTTTATTTCCTTTTTTATATTTTTTATATTTACTAATATAGAATAAGTAAGGTATAATTTAGTTTTACAGTTGTAATTTCTAATGACACTTGAATCTGTTAATTTCTTTTTTCTTAGAGTCGCTATTGATTTAGAAGAGGTTAGTGGGGTATCGATAGGCACCAATTCAATGTCCCGCAGTGAGGGGGAGTGAGGGGGCGTGAGGGGCTGCGCCATGGGTCAACACACTTGATCTCGCCCACTTCTTGGGGTTTGGTGTGCCTGTCTAATATTACTGTGTTTCTTGAATAAATTTGATGCCTCATCGAAATCGAAGCCTGACTCGGTATCTAGAGAGCACACTGAAGCGGTGGGAGGTAAATGATGTTTTGCTAATGATAACTTCGAGGCGATCCTTTTCTTCATCATCGATAGTGCTTTCAATCCTTATCAATTTATCGTCCATTAGTGTACGAAGTAGTTCATCAGATCAATTGAAGAGTCATTTTGTCCTTGTGCATTATTAATCTACCATGTCCGGCTTTAGTGTCGTTTGAGCAATACCAGCGAAGAGGAGATCGAATATTCTTCCAGCTCAACAATCACGTCATTGACCTCTACTCCTGCCTCGATCGACGACATCCCGAAGCTTCATTCAAGCAAACTCTACAGTTTCCGACCCCTTCTACATGTACTTAGTGACTCGGCTTCTTTCCCATAGTCAGCCGCTTGGCAAGTCTCTCCATCTAGCAAGCGTCAGATTCGCACGTTCACCTTCTCACGCGATGTCAACATACCCGGGTTCCAGTCGCCTTCTTGGTAAGACTATTGTCATCACAGGTGCTTCGAGTGGCATCGGGCGAAGCACGGCTTTCGAATTCGCGCGGGCCTGTCCTCAAGGGCTCAAGCTAGTCCTCGCCGCTCGACGTGTTGATACGCTCCAGGATATCGCCAAAGAGATCAACAGCGAAGTTGGAGATGCCGTCAAGATTCTACCCGTCAGGCTAGACGTGAGCAGCAGCGAGGATATCCGGCAGTTCGTGCCTAACCTTCCCGAGGAATTTAGGGATATTGATGTCTTGGTCAACAATGCGTAGGATTTCGTACCCCGCTCCCTCCCTGAATTGCCGTTAACATGAGCAACAGTGGTCTCGTCAAAGGGGTCGCCCGCGCACCGGACATTGCGGAGGAAGATATTGGCATCATGATGGCTACGAACGTTACTGGACTTATTAATATGACGCAAGCCGTGCTTCCCATATTTCGAAAACGGGCCAATGGTGGTTCCGGTGATATAATCAATGTTGGATCCATTGCCGGTATATCAGAAAACTGCCATAACCCCAATCAAGTCTCTAAGCACAAGGCTAACTAGGTCAACTACGATAGGGCGGGAGCCATATGCCGGGGGTTCAATATATTGCGCCACTAAGGCTGCTGTGAAGAGCTTCACCGAAAGCTTGAGGAAAGAACTAATTTCGACCCGGATTAGGGTGATCGAGGTTGATCCGGGTCAGGTGGAAACTGTAGGTTGCTAACCGCCGTAATATGTGCGAGAAATCCAGAATAACTCGAGGGTACTAGGAGTTTTCAGTTGTGAGATTTTATGGCGATAAGGCCAAAGCGGATGCTGTCTACGCGTAAGTCTATCTGCGACATACGAAACTGGCACAGCGGTTAACTGACGCCCTGGGCTGCCACCTTAAACAGCGGCTGTGATCCCCTTACTCCCGATGACATCGCTGAAGTCATTGTTTTCGCTGCGTCGCGGAAAGAAAACGTCGTGATAGCCGACACTCTTGTATTCCCAAATCACCAGGTAAGTAATTATATCAATACTACCCAGTACTAGATTTCGCCCCAACACTGCTCTTCCTGCAATATACCTACATCACCAGTACTATTCTAACGGCATTGCTCCCTACCCCTCTCGCTAGGCTGGTGCTGGCATCCTGCATCGACGGTCGGAATGATCACGGACGAGATCAGCATGTAAATAGATCAATAGGTACCAAGGCCAGTGCTAGCAAATGTATAGCCTCTAGAGCAAGATGTCTCGGGCTACCTTGGGGAGAAGGAAATCATCACCCATAGATACACTAACCCTGCTGATATGGGGAACAGCCAGCAGCATTGGAGAGTAGTATTAGATCACCTACAATTCTGAAGATTTTCTAGCCTTAGAACTACTTTCCAAAAAATATAACCTGCAGCATTTAAATAATTATTACTTGGTCAAGTGATAGTCACCACCAGGCTGGATTTATGTGACATTTGTTCACTATAAAGGGTTAATTAATGTCCTGAGGTGCTGTGCTATTTTCTGTGGGAAAGAGCCTTGCCAGGCTCTTTCATATCAATTGATGTGTTACTTCTTTGAGGTTCTTCTCCACTTTCAGTCAGCTTTCCTTACTCTCATGCTTTGATCCAGGCCCCCATCATCCTTCGTCTTGCATCCTTCATCAAGCTGGCAATCACTAAGCTTCACAAAGTCAGCCTAAAACCAGCCCAGATCATGCAATTAATCGTATTTCCCAAATAACTGTGCCTGTATACACATTTCCTCTTTCATTATCCACTTCTCCTTTCTTTCACCTGTGTCATAACTCACACTCATATTCACCTTCTCTAGGAAAATGAGTAGTGTCCAAATGAGAGGTTCAGCAGAGCAACCCCAGGGACTATCAGAGAAGGAGAGAAAATATGATCGCCAGCTTAGACTTTGGGCATCAAGTGGCCAGAATGCGCTTGAATCTGCACATATCCTTCTTCTTAACTCTGGCTCTGGGGCTGTAGGTGTAGAGACATTGAAAAACCTCGTACTTCCAGGTCCATACCAACAAACACCCCTCGTTGTCAATCTCATCTGCTAATTGTTCTTTTCAGGTATTGGACGCTTCACCATTGTTGATGAAGCTTTAGTCTCGGAGGCTGATCTTGGTTCCAATTTTTTCCTTGATGAGAATTGCCTTGGACACCTGCGCGCCGAATCCTGTGCTGAGCGGCTGCTAGAACTGAATCCCGAGGTCGAGGGTGATTGGTATCCCAAATCAAACCCACGCCCTGCCGTCATCACTGGAAGCAAAAAGCTATGCCTTACAGGTATATCTCAGGCAGCGGTCGACCTTTCTGCAGTCCTCGCCTCACCCGTGTCCTTCACCGCCATTATCTACACCTTCCCGATCAAAGCAGATCATCTTGCCTTAGTCGATGCATATGCGGAGGCCCACAAGATTCCTGTCATCCCAATTCACTCATTTGGATTTTACTCATATTTCCAAGTGAAGCTCCCCGATATCTTCCCAGTCGTGGATACTCACCCGGATGAGAATGCTATCAACGACCTTAGGCTTCTAACCCCATGGCCAGAGCTCTGTGGATTCTGCCAAAATCTTACGAGTGACATGGATGGACTCGACGACTACGAACACGGCCATTTGCCTTTTATCGCCATTCTCTTTTATTACCTGAAGGCATGGAGGGATCACAATGACGGTGGAAGCCCTTCTACACCTGATGAGAAGCGAGCCTTCAGGAAGATGGTATTGGCGGGCATGAGGACGAGCAACCCGGAAGGCGGGGAGGAGAATTTCGAAGAGGCTGCGGCTGCCGTACTCAAGGCTATTTCTCGACCAGAGCTACCTGCCTCTCTCAGGGAGGTGTTTGAACGTGCCCAGGACACACCCGTGAGTCAGATGTCACCCCAGCCGCGCAAACCCTCTTTTTTGAAGGAGAAAATGTAACTAAGTTCGATCAGGTGAAACAGCGCACCGGTTTCTGGGCAATTGCCAGTGCCGTTAAAGAATTCTATGAGAGGCACGGTCAATTGCCTCTTCCGGGCCGCATACCGGACATGAAAGCCAAATCCGACGTATACGTTCAGTTACAGAACCTGTACAAAACCAAGGCACGTTCTGACGCCGTCGAGATCCTGGATAGCATCAAGTCTACCTGTCCCGATGCCACAGTTACGATGAGAGAGGTCGAGTTATTCTGCAAAAATGCGGCATTCATCAGACTCATCAACAGCCGAAGTCGAGGCTCGGACCAAACACAACTGATCGCAGGTATGTCTTGCACCGTTGGTTCGGATCAGCATAGATAACGCAGGCTACTCACAACATCTTCTACTGCCAAATAGGTCGAGAGTTTGCCAATGATGAGATCGCCAAGCAGACAGGGATGGGTACTAGCTTGTTTCCCATATACCTCGCCCTTCGTGCCATGTCAAACAGTCGTGTTGCAAGTGAGAATGACATACTGGCGAATATCGACAAATCTGTGCCCTCGGCAAGTAGGCACGAGTCCGTTCGACTGGCTGCCCAAGAGGTCTCCCGGGCTAGTGGCGAACTCCATAACATTGCTGCAATCACGGGAGGCATGGTAGCCCAAGAGATTATCAAGATAATCACGAAGCAGTATGTTCCCGTCGACAATACATGTGTATTCGACGGCATCGGCAGTCGGTGCCAGATATTTTTACTTTGAAGCAGCAGCTTCCCCCCCTTCCCCCGCCGCCAATTCATGCGTGCAACAATTTGATATCCCAGGTCATTAGATAGAGCCCGTGCCTTGAATCAAATTATAAAATAAACTTTGATCAATGTCTTATTTCTAGTACATCCTTGCCATGATAGTAGTACTACCAACTCCGGGAATATTTGTTCCAGGAGCCCTTTTTTGGGTAGTTTGAATCTTCTCTAAATTTCAGCGGTTACGATTTGCCCAGCACAAGTACCAAATATTAGTTCAATACTCATTGAGATATTGTCACTCAAAGCTAGCTCAAACACTCAGACACTCACCCAGTTACAATGTAGGGTGGTGGTAGGGCCGCATTTCCGGGGGTGGGGTACGAAGTATTTTACATCGTGCTAGGAGAGCGATGTAATTTCGTACTTCGTAGAGTGTGCGAAGTATGAGGTATTATGAAGTACAGCCATGTGCTATTAGCGCTCACATATTCAGCGCCCCAATGCTCTCAAAGTCCCTCCTTTCCTTGTACGAAGTATTAGAACTATTACGTGTGCAACTTTTGGAGAATTCTCCAAACCAACAGACTGAGTGCCAAATCAGCGACGCGAAGTATCCCAGTGCGACGTCGGTACGTGTCCCGACGGCACGACGGCGGGGTGTACGATTGGGCCTGGCTCTATCTGCGAAGTACCTACCTTAGCACTTCGTGGCCAACTAAAAGTGGACGACAAAGTCGATTCGACCAGTGAAAGTGAGCAATTGATCAATTGATGCATGTTGTAACCTCTTCGTGCTTCCCGGTTTAATTGGTTAGAGGGATATCCCGCATGTCGAGGAGAATGGTGTCTACTTCGTAGTGCCTCCTCGGCGCGATTTAACATGACTCCAAACGCTGCAAAGTAGTAATTATAGTAATTGTAGTGTAGACGTGAATCGTGGATGTGGGGTAAGTGCCTTTTTGCCTGCAACATGTCGAAGGACAACGCGACCGCAGAAAGTGGTAAAACCAGCCTGTCCACCAAGAAGGACCTGTCCCAGTATTGTCAATGATGACCATACGCACTAGCAGCGATTCGTTAGCCTTCACTCTTCTTTGATCTACTACGAAGGAGACTTCCGTGGCAAAAGAGAGGAAAGGTGGGGGCTCGGGAGTTCATTTAGTTGTTCATTCGGTTTCCGTCCAGGCTGTTTGGGGTATATATTGGTGGTTTCTCTCCTTCCAAGGGAATGAAGTATTAACACACCACCACCTCCTCCAGCCGAAGGTTTTCCCGTTCGGTGGAAATCCGACCCGCTGCGTGATCATACGAAGTAGTCATCTGAACTTCAGAATTGATCAATATATTGTATGAAAATACAAGGCCGGCTCGCCTTGATCATCCGAGCATTGCAATATGCGGGAAAGCATCAACGCATCAATGGGCTATCATCAATCGTCACTTTCAATGATCCCTTTCCCATGGTAATACCACCCCAAACCACGCACTGGATGAGGCTTCGCGCTGTATAGTTGCAAAGTAACATAAGAAAGTCCGGATCTCGTTATTTAAAGCTCACTTCTGGGGGGTCAGTCGAAGGTAGCGTGGCATACGTTGGGGGTGGGATCAATGGTTATCAATATCACTAGAACCTTCCTGTACCTTGCAGGCTGTGAATCAATCAGCCGCTCTCGCGTGGCAGGCAGGACTCAGGAGGGCGCTACATTGTACCAAAGCAGACTGTAGGATTGATCCACCTATCCATTTCATGACCGACTGATGCCATGTATCGAAAGAAAATCGACGAGATAGGTTACAGAGCCACTTTCACGAAACCTCCATTCTATTGCTTTGTCTCCGGACACTAGACTCTTACAACATGTAAAGTATCTCACGAATCCCCGGGAACCGAATTTAGTATGGTCCAATGTTGCCATGACCACAGGCCGATGTGGAGGATGCGCAGTGGTTTGTGCAATACTTCGTAGATGGTTTGTGAAAGAGAGCTCTCACGAGAGTAGCGCCGAAACAACTGGCGGCTTCCCAGAATAGCCACATATTGCTTCACCATCACTGGGACCTAAGAAAGACTTAATCTACTTGCCAAGAATGTATCGGTGCCTGGCAAGGCCTCAAGGTCTCGTGAGCTTGGACGGGTCAACCCGGCATTTCAGCTAGGCTCTTCTCCGAACGCACTTGATCAAAAGAAATGAAATCGTTGCTGGTTGTGGCAACGTTTGATGGTGAGATTGGGCTCCCTTCGCCTTAACAACGGCACCTACTTCGTTGAGCGCCGTGATTATTCTATTCATGCGCAATCTTTGGGCAAGGCATGGCTACAACTGACAACCGCAAGTGCCCCTTCGATTGATTAATTGGGGGTTGCGAGGTTTCTTCTCCCTTCGGACAAGACAATATCATTGTGTTTCAGCGAGTCCCACCAAATGCTTCAACGTTGATTAGATAGTCAACAAGCAGGCGGCGACCACCGGAGATTAATGAAATGGTTCTGGGAGGCCCCCTTGGCGACACACTCAGGTGGCAAGTAGAGAAAAGAGTGTAACTTGAGGAGTGTAAGCTAGAGAAAGGCCAGGCAAACTTCTTCGGTCTGGGGTGATCAATACTATAGGACAGCATTACCAGCATTCTGTTAATATCGAATAAATTAGCCTGGTGCACCAGTGTGTTCACTGCTCGTTTCCCAAGCCAACTGCATGATGATTTACTAGAAATTTGCATCATGCCTCGCTTTACAGAATTGATTGGCTGCGTTCGGGGTAGAGTGAATGAATGGTTAGGAAGTATGGGAGTATGGGCGAGCACGCATGTGAGCACACCGATAGGGAAGCCGGATGAAGATTAACCTGGCTCGTTGATAGTTTGGCATAACACTTGATGGTTACCACGAAGTACTCCAACTATGAGTACATTCATCCTCGTCTGGGTCATTGATGTTATCAATCGACACTCGGTATACGGGGGGTTCTTTATCAATTGGCCAGTCCAAAGTGGTTTCCGACCTCTGCCAGGCCAGGTCACTTGTGAGTACGAAGTAGGGAGTGGTTGGTGTACGCTGCACAGGGGTCTACTTCGTACTTCGTCGTCGGAAACAATTGATCGATGGATCAATGTATCCATCACTTGTAAATTGAAGTAAGAGGCACTTGGAATTTGATCAATGGAATTGACGACAACGTGGAGCACCCCAAGAACACTGAATCACGCTCGTGGGGAAGGGACTTGAGCGTACGTCGGACTATGAACAAATACTGTACGAAGGACGAAGTACAGCTCGAAATACACCGCAAACGAAGTAATTTGAAGTACTTCGGATACTGAGGACACTTGGTGTGAGGCATGGACAATGGATCGATCATGCGCGGACTCTGGAGGATCAATCTAAGACGCTTCATTACTTTGTAATCTATCCTCTTATGGCGCATAGGACGCTTTTAAGTAGATTATTTACTTCGAAGTTTGGAACCTGCCATCGAATGCGACCACACAACCGCCAATCAACCTATAGTTCTCCACATTATTCCATGTCCTAGTCGGACCTTGTCCCGCAACCCGACGACGTTGAATGATGTACCCCAGAGCAATGCAATGAATGCATGGATCCCCAAAGTCTGCCCTGCCGCTTTCTGAGCCGTCGGGTCACAAATCCCGTCATGGTGTATTAACCAACCCGAAGATGCCTACCGAGTACAGAGAGAGAGATATGCATATATATATATATAAGCGCGTGCGTATTGCTCCCATGTTGGAGGTTCAGCAATTCAATCCAGTCCTTCAACTAATCACCCTCAATCGTCCTCGCGAATACGTGGTTCGTGGCATTTTCCGAGTCGTGCTGCTGAATCCCGATCGCGCCAATTCGATCAGCTCCTTCTGTTACACTTACACACGAACCCCGTGTCGAATTTCGTACATGGATGATGGCGCCTTCGACGCTTAACCCCGCACAGGGTGGCGGCATGTTCCACACATGTAAGCAATTTTGTCTGTTGCTCAGGCTGGCGAGTGGGACTAGTAACTAACAGGCAGCCGTGGCACAGTCCAGGGCGTAACGCCACGCAAGCCATCCTTAGACTCGCAAGATGGAGGCAAGCCGAGTGGCGCAACAGGTTCCAAGAGGATCACGACCCCCCACGCCTGTGCCGAATGCAAGCGGCGGAAGATGTGAACCATTCACCCCCCTACCTTCCCTTCTGCGCACACGGTGCTCTACCGTCATGGAGTTTCTAATACCTTGACTTTGTAGACGTTGCGATGGACAACAACCCTGTGGGCAGTGTCTCTCGAGCCGCGCTCCGAAACGCTGCTTCTATGACAAGCATCGCCAACGGGTAATACCTTCGAGAAAGTCAGTCCTGTCCCCACGTTTCTCGAAACCCAGCATTTCCATGGCACGAGTGCAAATTTTGACACATTCATTAGGACCCTCGAGGCCCTCTCCCAGTCTCTAGAGGAATGTCGATCCATTCTAAAGCGCCTTTTCCCTGGACACGAGGCGCACGCACTACTTCCTCTCTCTAAGCAAGAACTTCTCAGCCTTCTTGATCGCCCCGCTACCCACTCGACAACGACCGCTCTCCCATCGCCTCCTCTGAACACATCAGCACTCTCTGATCTAGAGTCACCCGGCATTTCGAGCCTAGAGCAGATACCATCTAGAGATACTGAATGGGATGAGGAGAGACGAGGAAGGGATCCGATTCCTGTCGAGGCCGACGATGTCAACGCACTCTCACTATCGGTAGACCGCCAGTCATCCTACCTTGGCGCCTCCTCCATCAAAGCGGCATTGATGGTAATGCTTAGGGTGCAACCGGGTCTCAGGACAGCGCTCACAACACCGCTCAACAATGTCGAAATAGCGAACAATTATCCCGTAGTTCGACAAAAGACCGGCGCCCCGAAGGATAGCCAGCGAGTGCCGTGGTCATGGAAAGGGCAGACGTTGATCGATGCCTACTTCAAGCGCATCCATGTTTTTGTCCCGATGCTTGACGAGGCTGCTTTCCGCGCAGACTACCTCGAAGGCCAACGCTTTGACGCACCTTGGCTTGCGCTACTCAACATGGTGTTTGCGATGGGGAGTATCGTTGCTATGAAATCGAATGACTTCACCCACATCAATTACTACAACCGCGCAATGGAGCACCTTCCCATGGATGCTTTCGGTAGCAGCCATTTAGAAACCGTCCAGGCTCTGGCTCTCATCGGGGGCTACTATCTGCATTACATCAACCGACCAAACATGGCCAACGCAGTGCTTGGAGCCACGATCCGAATGGCGAGTGCTCTCGGTCTCCACAGAGAGAGTCTGGCTCAGGGAACTAGCGACCTTGCGGCAGCCGAGTCGAGAAGGAGAACATGGTGGAGTCTTTTCTGCCTAGACACGTGGGCGACCACCACGATGGGACGACCGTCGTTTGGTAGATTTGGGCCAGCCATCAACATCCAGCCGCCAGAGTTTGGCATTAACCAAGTGAGTTCCAATGTCTTCCAAACTCCGCTTCTAGAGACCACCTTTCACACCTTGATCATAATCTGTGCGATACGCGCGAGTTGGAAAGCTAACAGACCGCGTATTCCAGCAGCGGGACTCGGCCCAGCACGCGGGCATCTTGCCCTTAATTGAGAACATAAAATTCTGTAAGATCGCGACCCAAATACAGGATCTGCTGGCCATTTCTCCACTACTACCCACGGATGATCGATGCAATTTGGATAATCAGCTCATCAACTGGTACAACGGGCTGCCATGGCTGCTTCGAACAACCGATCCTTGCGCCGAACCGCTGTATATAGCGAGATGCATCATGAAATGGAGGTACCAGAATCTGCGCATGCTTCTTCATCGACCCGTCCTCCTTACGCTTGCCAGCAATGGGCTCTCGCTTCATGTCTGCGAGCAAGATATTGCCGCCATCGAAACATGCCGGGACCTTGCGTGCCAGACAATTGAAGATATTGCGCGAGAGTGGACGAGAAACCAGATGTCGGGTTGGAATGCAGTTTGGTTCCTCTACCAAGCTGCGATGATTCCTCTGGTCAGCATATTCTGGCAGTCCAACAGCCCTCGCGTTCCCGAGTGGCAGAAACAGATCGAAACAATCCTTCAACTTCTCGACGCCATGGAAGACTGGTCCCTGGCAGCTCGTCGTAGTCGAGAGGTAGTTTGGCGTATGTACGAAGCATCCCGTCAGCCATCACTTATGAAGAACGAAGGCGCTCTCCTCACCGAAGGCGCCGAACGCGGCCCTCTAGCAACCGATACGGATCTTCACATGTCGCCTATCGGAATAGAGCCAGATGGTATGGGCATGGTGAACATATTGGATCAACAGGGCTTGTGGGACATGGATACCGTGTACTGGGGACAGCATGGCGAGCGATCCGACTTCTCATCCGCATCCTACGCGATGCACGATGGGGGTATAGCCTTGGATTATGACCTGATGATTAATCCTGCGCAGCCCTTAGACCCTAGCTATTTCATTCATTGAGAGGGGACTTCGGGAGCTCCGCCTTCGCCGAATTCCCACGTTGCCCCGCGCCTCCCCGAGCCTCCCCGAGCCGTGCTTCACAGCCCCACCGAGACTCAGTTCTTCGTCAGCTCCCTAACTTCCTAGACGGATTTTAGAAGCTGTTTAGGAGTCAAAGGACGTTGGTAGCTCGAGGTAGTGGAAGAAACGAGAGGCAATATTGGGGGCCAGCACCTGTTCCGTGCTTAACCCAAAAGCTTGGCCCCTGCTGTCCAGCCATAGGTGATTTTGAACTCACACTCCCTTCCTGTCTCGAGAGTTGCAAGAACACTTTCTAATATCTCCAGTGCACTAACACCTCTCCTCTCCGTCTGCCTCTTTAGGATGTTCTAGCCCCATCGTTATATATATATAACAGGTTTTAGCATCTTTTGAACACTTCCACTACCAATGACGAAGAAAAGCTATCATAGTAGAGGGTCAACTAATGGGCAGGGTGGGCAGGGTTATCGTTTCGTGACCAAGGCTAAATCAATAAGTACAGTGATGTCTGTATTCTAAAGCATATATATTGAAAGGTTCTTTCATGTTACTTTATAAGCACTTCCTTGCCAAGTTTCTATACTATATATAGTCCACCAGTTGCGTAAGTCATAGACCCATAGAGACAGCACTAGTAAATTGCATTTAGAAGATGGCTAAAGGAGCCTGAACTAGGCAGAACAACTATTTGAATTTGTCTCAAATATCAACTTACTTGTTCACTATTTCCCCCAGGAGCTGGGTTGATGTTATGTAGAGTTTAGAAGATTCTTGACTTTGAACCCGAGGAAGTGTCCCGGGCGGCGGAGTGGTAAGAAACAAGATGTTCAAAGTGAATATACAATTTCCTAGAGGCAAAAACTGACTTTATAGTAAAATAAAAATCATAGATGTTACACATTCTGGCTCTAAAGGGCTTGATAATCCCGCAGTGGTTAACTCCTCTGCGGGCACACCTTTTAGTCGAGCGGTCAAGCGCTCGATCAATTGCGTAACAATAGAGGTTTACTAGTATAGGAGAATGAGGCATCTTATTCCCAGCATCAGCAACTATGATTTAAGTGCTTTCTTAGTTCCTAGTAGTAAGTTATAAGTCTAGGATCTAATTAAATCACTCTTTTAGCTAAGCTAGTTTTAATAATTATTACTAGCTATTAGTCCTAGTTATATAATATCTAAAAAGTTAGTAGATAAAGTAGTAATATATAAAATATATATCTATTTTAAAAATAAAATACTTTCTACTTATATTAATTTTAATAATATATATAAGTAAAACTTTAAAAAAGCTTATAGCTTTTAAAAGTTTATATAGTAAAATTAAAATAGTTAAAAATTATTATAATTTCTAATATATTATTTTTTTATTTTATTTATTTAATAATAAAATTTATTAAATTTATATAATTTAATATATATTAACTAAAATATTAAATTAAAATTATTATTTACTAATTTTATTTATTATAAATATTATATAATAAAAACTAATAAGTAGTAAAAACTAATAATTAATTATAAAAACTAGTTTAGTAATAATAAAAACTAATTTTACTAAAGTAAAATAAGATAGTTTACTTAATTACTTATAAAAAATAGTTAAATAGTAAACTTTTATAAGAGGTTACTATAAAACCTCTTTTAAAATAATAAAAAATATTAGATATATAGTTAATTTCTATTAATTAATAAAAATAAAGCTATTTTATAATAGAAAAAGAAAATAACTTTAAATAAAAAAAAGTTAAAAAGTTAAATAGTTACTTTAATAGTAATTATTTAAAATACTTTAAAGATATTTACTAAGCTAAAATAAGTAAGTTAATATTATTAAAATATAAAAAATAATTTTAAAAATAAATAAATAAGAAAAGGAATTTATTTTTATATTAAAATTTATAAAAAAAATAAGAGAATAATTAAAAAGTTTAAGAAATATAAAATATAAAATAATTAACTTAAAAACTTAAAAGACTTATTAGGCTTCTTTTTATAAGATATTTTTTTCTTATATAAGGAAAATAATAAAATAAAATAAATTTTATATTAGAAAATATTTTTCTATTTTATTATTATTTTATTTTCTACTATACTATTAGTTTTTATATTATTAAAATATATATAAAAGAAAAATATATTATATTACTACTTTAGAAAGATTAATAATTATTTTACTTATATATTTAATTATTTATATTTATAATTATTTACTATTATTAAAATTAATAATATAATAATTAATTATAGTAAAACTTTAAATAAAGTTTTCAAAATTTAAATATAATATATATAAGTTATAAAAAGGATTTTAATTTATATATATATATATTATTTATACTATATAAAGTTTTTTTAATTATTTATATATTATTATATTTATTTATTTATTAATTAATTTTTATATTGATTAAATTTATTTAATATTAAATATAATTTTTAAAATTAAATTTATTTTATAATATTTTAAATAATAATTAAAATAAAATATAAACTAACTTTAAATTAACTAATTATTGTATTTTAATTACTTTTAAAAAAATATTTAATAGTAAATATTATAGTAAATAATAAAATAATAATAAAATAAAAAAATATCTTTCTAAAATAAAAGTAATTTTATTTTATTATCTTTTTTATATAAAAGAAAAATATCTTATAAAAAAGATAAATAAGCGTTTTAATTTCTAAATTAGTTTTTTTTATAATTTTTTTAATTTTTTTAGTTTTTTTATAATTTTTAATATAAAAATAAATTCTTCTTTTTATCTATCTATTCTTAAAGTTATTATTTATATTTTAGTAATACTAGTCTACTTATTTCAACTTAGTAAATATCTTTAAAGTATTTTTAATAACTATTATAAAAGTAACTTTTTATTTTCTTTTTATTTAAAAGCTATCTTCCTTTCTTATTATAAAGTAGCTCTATTTTTATTAATTAATAAAAATTAACTATAAATTTAATATTTTTTATTACTTTAAAAGAGATTTTATAAAAACTTATTATAAAAGTCTATTATTTAACTATTTCTTTTACTAATAGTATAGTAGGGAATAAGGTAATAGTAGAATAGAGAAATATTTTTCTAGTATAAATATTATTTTATTTTATTATCTCCCTTATATAAAAAGGAAATATTTCTTAAAAAAGAAAAAAGATAAGTTCTCTAAGTCTTTAAGTTAAGTCTTTTTTATATTATACTTTTTTTATACTTTTTAATTATTCTTTTAATTTTTTTTATAGTTTTTAATTCAAAAATAAGTTTTTCTTTTTATCTATCTACTTAGAAGGTTATTTTTTATTTTTTAGTAATATTAGCTTACTTATTTTAGCCTAGTAAATATCTCTAAAGTATTTCTAGTAATTACTATAAAAGTAACTTAAAACCTTTTCTTATTTAGAGACTATCTTCTTTCTTATTAAAAAGTAGCTCTATTCTTATTAATTAATAGAAATTATTATTAAATCTAATATCTATTATTATCTTATAAAAAGTTTTATAATAACTTTTTATAAAAGCCTTTTAATTAACTATTTTTTATTAGTAATTAAGTAAGCTATACTATTCTACTTTATCTAAAAGTCTAACTAAAATCTATTTAAAAAGCTTTTAAGCTTTATTTATAAGTTATTACTTTTATTATAATAAATAAATTTTTTTAAGCTATTTACTAGAAATTATAATAAATAATAAAAATAAAAATATATTAGCTTATAAATAAAAAAAGAAAGGAATTATAATTTTATAAGCTTAATAGTATATAAATATATCTTTAAGAAGAGATCTTATTAATTAATTAAATCTAGAAATATTAAGAAATAGTAAATAATCTTAAATATTAAAACTAAATATTAAAAGTAATTTAAAAGGCTTTAATTAAACTTATTAAAATTTTCTTTTAAAGAAAATAGAAGCTAAGTTTATTTAGATAAAAAAAGTTATTTCTAAAATAATTAATTAATAGGTTTTAACTAATAATATATAGAAAATTATAATTAAAACCTTTATCTAGCTCTTTTTATTTTAAATAGCTTTAATAATAAAGTAAATATTAATAATAAAAGCTTTTAAATATATTATAGAAGTTATCTTTATATTAGTAGTTAAGAAAGCTATAAAAACTAATTAAGTTTTCTCTTTTAAAAAGTCTTTAAATAATTAATTAAAGATAATAAAAAAGATTTTTATAGATAGCTTTAAATATTATAAGTAATAATTATTATTATCTTTATTAATTTATTTTCTATTAATATATTAAAATAATATTTACTTTTTTAACTTTAAAAGTTTAATATTTTAATTTATATTTTTATTTATCTTAATATTAAATTCTAATAATATTTTTAATAATATTACTTTAATAATAAAGCTAAACCCCCCTCTCTTTATTAATATAAAATAAACTATATTACTTAATCTATTTACTATTTTTATAGTTTAAGTAATTAAAAATAAAAAGAAAATCTTAATATTTAATAAAATTAATATTACTTTTTTTATTATATATTATATAGATAATACTTTATTTACTTAAAGTAATAATAAATAAAAATTTAGATTTTTAAAAGAAATAATTTAGAAAGCTATTTTAGCTATATAAACTATTATCTATAAAGCTATAAAAAGCTTTATATAAAGAAAAGTTAAAAAAATATTAATTTACTAATTTAAAGATAGAGACTTTAAAGTTTATAAGGACTATAATTAAAGATATAATAAGCTAGTCTCTAATAAATAATTAAGTTAGTAAAAAAAAGTAATTAAATAGATATAGAATTAGTAGTAATTTATTATAAAATATAAAAAGCTATTACTAGATAATATAAAAAATAAGATATCTTTAAAACTATAAATAACTTTTTTTATTAAAAACTTATAGCTAATTATAAGATATCTTATAAAGACTTTAAAAATAAAAATCTAAAATAGTTAATTAATTATATATAAAATACTTTTAAGGTTAAGCTTAATTAGGAAAGTATATATATAGATAATAAATATAAAATAAAGCTTAAGTAAAAAGTATTACTTTAATAAAGTATTTACTTTAAAGAAAATAAGTAAACTATTAACTATAATATCTAGATCTTTTAATAATTATAAGAAGTTATTAATTAACTATTTTTTACTAATAAAAAGTTTATAAGCTTTTAAATTAAAAAGTTAACTAAGAAAATATATAAACTATAGATTTATTTTATATAAGTAAAAGATTAAAAGAAAGCTTTTTAGATAAGTAAAAAAAGCTAAAGTAAATTTATATTAAAATATAAAAAATATAATAAAGTAAATATATATAAAATATTAAAAAGAAAAAGTAAGTTTTTTATTATTATTATTAAAAAAGTATATATAAGGGAAATATAAAGTAGCTATATATAAAATAGATAGTATTTATAATTATAATTTATTTATAAATATTCTAATCTTAAATATAGAAGTTTTATATAGATATTATTAACTTTTTATTTTAAGAAAGTTTTTAATTAGTATTTAAAATAATAATATCTTATATAAGAAATTTATTATTATAGTTTTATTAAATTAAGATATTTTAAAAAAAATATTTAAAAACTAGAAGTTATAAATAAATAATAATAAAAAACTTAAAACTTTATAATAACTTAAAAAATCTAATTTATAATAAAATAATAATAAAAACTTATTAAAATAACTTAAAATATATATTAAAAAAATAAAAACTTTATATTTTTAAAGTTAAAAAGATAAAAAAAATAAAAAGAAAATAATTAAAAAAAATAAAAGAGAAATAAATAGATTTCTAATATTTATTAAAAAAAGAAAAAGATAATAAAGTTTTATAAAACTTAATTTAAAATTAAAAACTTTTTTATTATTAAATATTACTACTATACTACCTATAGTAATATAAAACTATAAGCTCTAACTATATAGATATAAAAAGTAAATACTCCTATACTTACTTATAAAATAGAAAATTAACTTTCTTATTTACAAATATCTTATTTACTAGCTAATAGTCTAAAAGTAATCTAGTAAGCTATATAAAAAACTACTAACTAATAACTATCTAATAAGTAAGTAAGCTTACTTACTACTATAGTTACAAGCTATTACTTATATTTAATAGTAAAGTATTATAGCTTAAAGCTATAATAGTAATAATATTACTTAGTTTCTCTATAAACCTAGAACTCTAACTATCTCTAAAAAACCTTACTACTAAAGTAAAAAAGTAAATAAGTAATTAACTACTTAAAACTTTAAAGCTATCTAGAAGCTAGTTACTAGCCTCTAGATAAAAGTAAAATAAAAATATAGTAAATATAAACTAGCCTACTTATAAAAAAATATAAAAGAAGGAAGAAGCTATAGAATATATAAGTAAGAAGATACTAAAGATTTTAATAGATAGTAAATAAAGAAAAAAGAAAAAGGTTAGTTACTTAAAGATTTTTAATAGATTTTAATTTATCTACTAAGCCTAGCTTATTTTTAAATCTCTCTATAAATACTTTTAAAGATAAACTAGCTTTAAATACTATTATACTTAATATTAACTATCTTTAATAAAGTTTATATAATAGCTTACTAGAAACTACTTTAAAATAATAACTTTAGAAAAAGATTTTATATATTAGTTAGTAAAAAACTATAGTATTATTAAATATAAAAACTTTTAAACTAAGAAGTTAAAATAAACTAGATAACTTTTAAGTTATTATAAAGTAGATAAAATAATTACTATTTTAACTAGATTTTAATATAAATCTAGACTTTACTTTAATTAGATAAAATTAGTAAAAATAAGTTTTTACTAATTATAAAAAAACTTTATTATTAATATAATTTATATAAAGAAAATAAATATTTTAACTATTAATAAAACTAAGCTATATTTAAACTAGTTAAGTAAATAAGTAAAAACTTATTAAACTAATAGAAAATAGTAATTATATAGATAATAACTAATTAATATAAGTTAATATATTTACTTAAGCTTTCTATTAAATATTAAAAATAAATATTAGTAATTAAAGCTTAAGTAATTAAAGCTAGTAAATAATATAGTAAATAATTAAAGAAATTAAATTTCTATAGCTAGATATAAATAAAAAGGAATTTAGTAAGTAAGGTTACTTTATAGATAGTAAGTATATCTACTATTAAGATATTACTTTCTTTAAAAAAATATTTAAAATAGAATAGCTAGCTAACCTAGAGCTAGCTTATACTCTACTATAACTACTACCTAAAATACTATAAAGAAGAATACTAACTTTATTATAATAGATATCTCATTAAGAGTTCTATTATAGCTAGTTATCACTTTATTAATTCTAATAATAGTAAATAGTTACGAAATATAAAGTTAGATATAGAGTAAAATAGTTATTAATTCCTCTAAGATAGTAGAGAAGTATATACCCCTTTTATATAAGTTCTCTTAATATAAGAACTAGTATAGCTAGTTCTTATTATTACTAGGCTAGTTCTAGTAGCTAGCTATTAGTTTTTACTACCTATTAGTTCTTATTATATAATAGATACCCCCTTTTTTTATATAAGATATTATTACTTAATAATAGTTTAGATAAAAGAAAAAAATATTAAAATATAGTAATTTTATTTTTTATATAACTTTTATAAATATAAGATCTAAATAGTAAAAGTATTTCTAATTAAAAATAAAACTTAAAATAAAATAAAACTTTCTCCTTTTAGATAAATATATTCTAATACTTATTTTTATTTCCCTATTTCTATTTAACTTTTTTTTACTCTTCTACTATTATTATTAGTTTCTCTAAGGTAGATAATAGGGACTTTTATATTTTTTACTTTCTATTTTATTTCTTTTTATCTTTATTATTTATTTTTATTAAGTTATTTTTTAAATTTTCTAACTTTTCTTTTAATTTTATAATTTTATATTTTAAAACCTCCTTATATATTTCTAAATTATTAATCTTTATCTAATACTTTTTAAATATCTTCCTCTATTTTTATATAATCTTTACTATTATCTTTTCTAATATATTTTTATTATTTTATATTATCTATAATATCTAGGTAATTTTATTTTCTATATTATTTAATTAATCTTTTATTTTCTTTATAATCTTTATAATATTTTCTATATCTTATATTACTTCTTTATTTTAAATAGTAACTTTTAATACTATTTTAAAAGATACTTTTATAAGATATATATATTTAATATATTCTAAAATTAATACTATAAAACTTTTTAAAGTATTTACTATTAAAATAACTTAGTATATAATTACTTTTAGTTAGTTAGAGATTAGTTTTTACTAGTTTTCTTTATTAGTAGTTTTTATATCTTAGATAGTAATAAGCTTATTATTAAGTTAATATATTATTAGTAAGTTTAAATATATTAGTAGTTTACTTTAATAGTCTTTATAGATTTTATTTACTAAATTTAAAATTATATTTTACTTATTATCTTAATTAGTTTCTTTATAGAGCTTATATACTTTTTTAAT
This sequence comes from Scedosporium aurantiacum, assembly GCA_000812075.1. Classification (NCBI taxonomy): domain Eukaryota; kingdom Fungi; phylum Ascomycota; class Sordariomycetes; order Microascales; family Microascaceae; genus Scedosporium; species Scedosporium aurantiacum. The sequence continues at coordinate 21,994 of JUDQ01000485.1, forward strand.
TATAATAGCTTTTTTAGTAATTAATATAATTT